>JAXIVJ010001432.1:7500-82500 GCA_036785665.1 Chirona hameri | reverse complement strand
GGCGGGATTTTAGTAGGGATAGGTGTGCTGGGAGGGCGGAGTCGAGGAGCTGGGTGTCGTCTGCGTAGGACACCAGACGCCCGTGAGGAAGGTACGATGCAAGGTCGTTCGTGAAGATGCTGAAGAGGAGTGGGCCCACGAGGGACCCCTGAGGGACGCCGTGGGATAAAGGAAGGGATAGTGATCCGCCTCTCACCACCTGCAGCCGACCATCGAGGTAACTCCGGAACCATCGGGGATCGATGCCGTACCACTGTAGCTTGGTCAGGAGGACACCGTGGTCAACGCTGTCAAAGGCTCTACTAAGGTCGACGGAGGTGACGGCGACGACATGTCCCGCGTCGATCCGGCGCGTCATCCATTCCACAGCGTCGACCACGGCATCCTCCGTCGAGTGGCACGGCCTGTACGCGTATTGTGAAGGCGCCAACAGGCTGTGGGAAACGAGATGCGCCGACAACTGCGTACATACAACCTTCTCGCATAATTTTGACAACACTGATAAAATCGATATCGGCCTAAAATTGCCAGGAGCATCGCGAGGCCCAGATTTATGAAGAGGGCGAACTGAGGCAATTTTCCAGTCACTTGGGAAGACGCAAGTGATGACAGAAGTGTTGACGAGATGAAGCAAGTGAGGTCCTAAGACAGCGAAACAGTTTTTCAATGCAAGTAGCGGCACACCATCGAGTCCAACAGCCCTAGAAGAGGACAGTTCTTTCAAGGCACTGGAAAGCATGGGTAAGGTCACCGGTTGTAAGACTAGCCGGGCTGTGGTGACGCACGGTGGTCTCGGAGAGAGAGGTGGCACGCTGTGGCAGCTGGCTGCCAGCTCGGCAGCTATCTTAGGCCCGACTGAGGCGAAATGGCGATTGAAGTCGTCAGCTCGGTCCATCGGCATATCCTCGGCGCCGCCGCCTCCTCTCGTGGGTCGAAGGGCGAACTCACGGATCCCGCGCCAGAAACTTGCACGATCAGACAGCATGGTCGCGCACAGAAAGTCGCGTTTCGCCTGGGCACAGCAACTCTTAACCCGGTTTCGGAGCCGCCGATACTCGATAAGGGCGGTCTCCGTACCGTACCTGTGCCATTCCCGGTAGGCCCGGTCGCGCTCACGCATTACACTGCGCAGCTCGTGGTTACCCTCCAACCACGGGCAGCGTGGGCGACGTGGGGTCACAGTTTTCAGGGGACAGTGCACATCGATGGCAGACGACCATACACGCATGAACGTCTCCAACTTACCCTCGATGTCAGCGGCCCGGTATAACGGGTCCCAGTCTGACAGCAGCAGATGTAAACTGAGCGCGTCCCAATCTACTTTGCGCCAGGGGCGAGCTCGGAAAGGCGTAGGACGCGAGTGCTGACGCCTGAAGGGCGCGCGAAGAATGGTGGTGAGGTGGTCTGCAATCGCTACTGGTGGCACCGAGACGGCGCTCTCCAGATCCGGCATACTGGTGATTATATGGTCAAGGAGTGTGGCGGTCGGTTCCAGATCGGTGGGAGTGACAACAAGTTGACAAAGGTTCAAATCATTTAAAATTGAAATATAGCGGCGCACAGTGGGAGTTTGAGGACGCAGAAGGTCGATGTTAAAATCACCAAGACAAAAGACGGGTCTACCAGTGGCGACAGCTGCGCGAAGTTGGTCGTGTATCTCGTCGAGGCCTCCTAATATCGGCTGAGACGGGGGACGGTAGACAACGCCCACGGTGGCCGAGCGCCGCCCACCGCCGCTCACCGACACCCACAGCGACTCGCAGGCTTCACTGGCGCTGGAGATGGGTAAGACGGCGCAGTTCAGGCGTTCCCGGCACAATATCGCGACACCACCACCACGGCTCGCTGTCACAGCACGATTGTGGCACCGCCGGGTCGGCCGGTCCCTGCGCACCAGCCTGTAACCGGGAAACACTAATATCCTGTCCGTGACACGATCTGTCAGCCACGTCTCTGTGATACACATCACGTCAAGGTCGTGATCACGCACTGTCAGACTAACGCAGTCCATTTTCGGGATCAGCGACCGGACATTCGCATGGCCGATCGCGAGAGTGTGAGCAGGCCTCGTGGTCTCGGTGTGAGATGTGGGCCGACTCGCTGCTTGCCGGGTCTGGCCGGTGTGTCGGTCGGTTGCAGCGAGCGCCGGCCCCGGCCGCTCGCTGGTAGCCGCGTCGGGTGGGTCGGCGGCCGCCGCCGCTGCCGCCGCTTGGTCTGACGGAGTAGCAGGCGTCAGCGGGTCGTCTCTGTCTTGCGTTACTGACCCTGTCGTGGTGACGGATGGTTGTTGGCACACTACACGACAGGGCCCTTCGGGGTCCCCAGTGCCAGGAGCAGTCGGCTGGTCGCTGCTCCCTCTCTCCCTCGCTCGGCGGGCCCGCCACCCGCCCCGGGCTCCCCGCCGCGCCGGCCGCCGGGAACGTGCCCCGGTGACCGTTTGGCCGCCTGGCATTTGTTGACTTTAGCCGGGCGGCACTGCGGCGGGTATCCCCTGGTCAAGGGGGGTTGCCATGGCGACGGCCAGGCTAGTGGTGTTCATCTGCACTGCCGCGTTAGTATACGTTGGAAAAGAAGTAGTTCTAGAAAATAAACGCAGGACTCTTGAAGAAATGCAATATTCAAGCACGTAATATCACTGCCGCACCATAGAGAAAAAAGACACCTATTTGACTGAAAACTTGAAGCGTTCACACACTTTTGCTGACACAGACACTTCCCAGGTTTCTGTCTTCCGGCTTGGTTTTTCACACAGGTTTCAAAATCGCAAATCTTCTAAGGTAGATAATAAGTCGAAGAAGCAACTCACAGTCTTTGCGGTGTAGCACGCAGATGAACTCGAAGATAACAAACACGTAGACACTAAATTTCACGAAGCCGGTGTCTAATTCCCCGAGTAAAACCGAAAACAGCGAGGAGCGGCCGGGGGTCGCCCGTCTAGCGCGCCACCCGGCGGGAAGCCCGGGTGGCGCGCCTACAGAAGGTTTATATCGTATCGATGTCCATTCTGGCATGGAAAAAGTCCGAATAAAAAACCCCCATAAAATCACGTGATTTGACCTGAGATCACGTGCTGAAATAGCAAAATTTCCGAATTTCCCAAAATGATTACATCATAATAATCTATTGTTCCTGATGATTCTGGTGATTACCGAGCGGGCGCGAAGCGTCCGTGAGGTTTCTCGTCAACTCACTAGACACATTTACATTTGACCCGGCCCGAACCGGGCCGACACGGCCGTGCAGACGCTTTTCGGAAGCTAATAACTTTGCAACCACTGCTCCGATTGAGATCGGGTTTTCACCATTGGATAGGTCCATCAAATCAATTTTGTTTTTGGTATGGTGCGTTCTGATAGGGGGTGGTAGTGCGTAGTGCGTGGCAGTTCGCACACGCAAACGTCGAAATGAACAAAAATAGTTATTGAAAAAAATGGCTTTATTACGAGCGAGCGCTTCGCGCTCGCTCGTCCTTCAGTGGTATATGGGAAAATATGAATATGAGCGGCCCGACCCGGCCCGTGGCGACGCTTTTGAGAAGCTAATATCTCTGCAACCACACGTCCGATTGACAAGCCGGTTTCTTTGCTGAGTAGCCCATCCAACCAAACCTGTTTGAGAACGGTGCCGACTCATGTCGGTCACTACCACTGCACGTGGCGCGTGCCGCGTGCCGCGTGCCGCGTGAGGGGTGTTGAAAAGTATTTTCTCGCAAAAACTCCGCAACGGCTGGGCCGATTGTGTTCAAATTTGGTGTGTGGTAAGGGAACTCTCAGCCGCCACTTTCCCACAAGTCAGGGGTGGGGTGCCTCTGCACGTGCGCACGTGCACACCCCTATTCTATGTCTCAGGAACGGCTGAGCCGATTGTGTTCAAATTTGGTGTGTGGTTAGGGACCCCTCCGCCGCCGCCTTCCCACAAGTCATGGATGGGGTGCCTCTGCACGTGCACACCCCTATTCTATATCTCAGGAACGGCTGAGCCGATTGTGTTCAAATCTGGTGTGTGGTTAGGGACCCTCGGCCGCAGCCTTCCCACAAGTCATGGGTGGGGTGCGTCTGCACGTGCGCACGTGCACACCCCTATTATATATATCAGGAACGACTGAGCCGATTGTGTACAAATTTGGTGTATGGTTAGTTGGGGACGTCCAGCCGCCAATTTCCCACAAGTCAGGGGTGTTTTTTTTTGTATCTCAGAAACTACTTACCCTATCGAGTTGAAATTCACCATACATCTCCTTCGCGCTCGCTCGTTCATCGCCGACTACGGCGCCTTACTGGTTAATCAAAGCATTAATTTATACGATGAAGCATCCAGCGCTCAGGACGTCCTCCCTTTTGGCGGATTCGAGAAAGGAGACCATGCACAATTTAATACAACTTAATTTTTATGTTGGCATGCATTGAGGCCTGGCAATTTTTCTGGAGGATTAAAAGGAATAAAAGGACTATGTGTTACTACCACGTGTGCTCCCTTACCGTTTCATATTTCAAACCTGTTTTACCTTTACCAGAGCGCGCCCGCTCGGTCATCGCCCAAAAAGGCGTTTTACTGGTATATAGGTTTACATGACTCGCATGATAACCGAGCGGGCGCGAAGCGCCCGTGGGGTTTCTCGTCAACTTACTAGACAAATTTACCTTTGACCCGGCCCGAACCGGCCGTACATACGCTTTTCGGAAGCTAATAACTTTGCAACCACCGCTCTGATTCAGATCGGCTTTTCACCATTGGATAGGACCATCAAATACATTTTGATTTTTGTATGGTGCGTTCTGATAGGGGTGGTACCACAGCGCGTGGAAGTTGGCACATGCAAACGTCGAAATGAACAAAATCATTCTTGATAAAAAAAAATGGCTTGATTTATCTAAGCATTAATTTATACGATGAAGCATGTCCAATCTCGGCAATCTCGGGAAGCAACAGGTACCGCTCAGTTACCGCCGATTAAGGCGTTTTACTGGTTTAGATGGGAGATATTGTCCGCTGAAAATTTGAGTTTTGCTTGACATTACAAAGTTGCCCGAGGCTGTAACTCGAAAACCATTTGGCGGAGGAGGCTGAAAATTTCACAGCAAGAATCAACAACCCAGATAACCCCAGACACGCAGTTTTATCGAAATATGAGATGTGCTATTTGGAGATTGTTTTGGTCGATCTGTTTTGGAATACCCTATTGCCCCCCCCCCCAAAGCGAAAAATCGGTAGGCAAATGCATATCCCTAAACTGTTCCGGGGGTTGTGATTTTTTTCCCTGGAAGGTGAGATTTACCCCCTCCTCCGCTCAACGAAACTTTGGTGCTGACGACCCGACGTCCCCCCTCCGCTCAAACACCTTTCCCGCTGACGATCCGACGCCACCCCCCCCCCCCCCGTTGAACGACTCTGCGCTGACGACCCGAAGCCCGGTCAACAACTTTTCGCTGACGAAACGGAGCGAAATCCCCCCCCCCCCAAACTCGAAACCTAGATCCGCCACTGGTAAACGTCATTTTGTTGTTATCATCCAGACGCGTTGAATGCTGTACAGCATGACTTCTCTCTGACATTCGATGACCTTGACCTAAGGTCAAGGTCACGGAGCAAGGTCACCTTTCCAAATTTGACCTACACGGCGATGTTATATATCTTTGAACTTGTCTTGAAGATAGGTATTCATTGGTATACAATAATTGTATTAAATAATTGTAAAATAATTAAAATAATTGCGCGATCGTTGATGATTATAAAGCAAACTGAGACATTTTCGGGTTTTTCTTTACACCGAGAAGGAAGTTATGAAGTTACTATTCGACATTCAAATTAAAATGAATTTAAATGTTGCCATTGACGATCAGACATTTAAGACAATCGAATTCCTCGCAACAAGACAAGTTTCAAGATATATAACATCGCCACATAGGCCACAATTGTGAAACCTAACATTGAACCTTGACATTGAACTTAGATGAAGGTCACCACATGTTAGAAAGAGGTCATACTGCATATCATTCAACGCGGCTTGACGGAAATAACCAAATGATTTGTACCTTTACCTTTTACCATTTTACATTTTTTATCTTATTCAGTCAAAAGTTATTGGAGAATAACATCTTTCACCAAAAAGAACATATACAATGACAAAACTTAGCATATTTGAAGACAAATAATCACCATTTTTATGTTTGACGACACTTCTTTACACTTAACAATAATAAAGCCAAAATAGGAAATACATTTGGCTGGGATAGGTATCCAAAGAAGATTCCAAAATTTCAACAACAAAAAATACTAACTTTGAAATTTAAGGGTCAAGGTCATCAAATGTCAGAAAGAGATCATGCTGCTGAGCATTCAACTCGTCTTGATGATATCAGCAAAATGATGTTTACCGTACCATTCTAGTTTTATTTAGTCAAAAGTTATTAGCGAATAGCATATTAAAAAAAATATATATATAAAATAGGATGTAAAATGACAGAAAATTTGAAATATTTGAGGCAAACATTCCTCAATTTTATTTTTCACTTAGTTGACACGTCCTTATACGTAAGAACGTGTCGTCGTCTAACGTCTTCTACTCTACTCTACTCTAAGAATAGCATAGCGAAAAGTTAGAAACACGTTTGAGAAAAGGTATCCAAAAAAGTTGTACAATTTCGAAAACGTACTAATTTGAACATTTTGAAAAGGAAAACAGAATAAACATCACGATGTTATAAAACAGCTCATTGCCATTCTAATGACATATGATACATACATACTTTAATATAATGCTTATAAATTGCTTTATAAATTCCCCGCCATATGGGCTGACAAAGATTGACCTGCACCGTGACCTTATAAAAATGCCCGAGGCAATATCTCCTGAACCACTCAGTAAGCATTGCAATACAACTTTCACAGCTCACTTAAAGGAAATAGTTCACCTTCAACGTGGGTTTTGAACTGAAATAGCAGTTTTGTAGCCCGTGTTGAGAAATCCTTATCTGGAACTTTTTCTTGGCTGAAAAGACTCCAGCCGAAGATATTTGACTTTTTGGCGAAGGAATACGGCGCATATATGATGTACCGTAACCGTCTGAAAGTGCCAGCACTGCATGGAGCATGCGCAGACCAATAACGCACAGCCATAAAATCAATAATTTATAACCTTCTGTCCTGAATTGGCGCGATGTAGGACCATTTTTAAACAGAAAAAAAGAAACTGTATTAAAAAATATAATAAAATCGTGTTCTGAAAAAAAATCCGAAGGTGAACTATTTCCTTTAAGCGCCCCAGGTTCCCCATACACCAATTTTGGCCATAATCGGTGACACATGGACCGGTGTCATTTTGCACTTTGTTTTTGTCGATTTTGTCGTGGAATTGACCAGCTAAAAAAGAAGAACATTGGGATTTTTTTAACTGAACCTAATTACCATACTTAATACTAGTAGACGTATTCCACACAACCTAGGTACATACCTATGTAAGGAATTCACTCACGCGCTCTTCTGCAACCCAGCATGAAGCAGGAGACTGCAGGCCAGCTGCGAAGCTTCGTGTTAAAATTATAACTTACGTTGCAGGGCGCAGCCAGGCCTTCAGAAGGGGGGGGGGGGGGGGGGCAAAACCGCTGGGAGAGGCCCCCCACTCCGAAAAAATACCCTGGATGTGAAAAACTACGGATTTCGGCCACTTTATTTTGTGAGGCTCACTTTTAACATTTTCTTTGTCTACTTTGATAAGCTGATTGGACCAGGACCCTCAGTAGGCATTGTACTGAGCGCATTATTAATTTGGCATTGCTACGTACAGGAGAGAGAACCATCTTAGCTGAAAACAGGTGGGGGTCGGCCTTTGAGTGTGGGGGCGGCTGAAATTACGAAAAAATGTACCCCCATTTTGATACGTGTATACGTGCCTTTGCAACATTTTTTTTATGTGGATTTTCATGTCCGGCGGTGTACCCCAATCATATAGGCGGTGGGCCTTGTAGAGGATAATAAGCTAAAAATGTTATTCATTCAATTCAGCGTCACGACGAACCGATGACGATAACTATGGCCTGGTTATGACGATGACTACCGATGTGACGCCGCGAAGTGGCGTGAAAATGTTAATTTTAGGTCCTGGGAAACGAAATGTTAATCCTCGCCCTACGGGGGGGTCCTAAAACGACCCCTCTGAGGTTTTTCTTGCATAACTTTTTAGACATGCGGCGCATCGTGCTGCAATTTTCAGTAGCTAAGTATACAACAATTATACGCATGCTGTAAAAATTTCATTGAAATTGGTTAAAAAATGTGGGAAATAATGATGTTTTGATGATGTCATGTTGGTGGAAAAACGATAGATGTTTGAAAAATCGTAGACAACAGAGTTTTGAAGCAAATTGCAAACACAATTAAGAAAATATATAAAATGTCATTTTATTAAAAATGGCAATTTCGGATTTTCGAAGTTTTGGGTTTTTGACCCCAAAATGAACAAAAACTGATTTTTTTTGGGGAAAAATCACCACAATTTTTTTTTCTTCAAAGATGTTAAAAAAACGGAATATATGTAAGAGAACTGAGTATGGACAATACTCAAACCAAATTAAAAAAAATATCTCTATTTTTGACTGAGTGATGGCTCCCAAGTGTAAGAAATTCATGACGTCATTTTTTTAATAACTTTTTTTTGACTTTTTTGACCAGATACGAATAAATAATTGCCCTTGCTGTCTTTCTGAGACAAAACTGGTCTAGGAAAATGCCTTTTTATTTACATTTATCAATTTCTAATTTTGAGGTTTCTGACAGAGCAAAATCGCTGTTCAGGACGTGGTCGATCGAGGTCATTCACTTGACCTGAAAGGTCACTTGTTGACCTGAAACCTAAAAATTGCATACCGTTAGATTCCAAACATGACAGGCAACATGTTGATTCTTACCGCGTTGCTCTATGCTACTTTGTTTGGAAGTTAACAGGGGGTCTTTTTAGGACCCCCGTAGGGCGGAGGTGAAAAGCTCCCGTAGGGCGAGGGTTAAAGGGAATAGTTCACCTTTAACATGGGGTTTTGGACTGAGATAGCAGATTTGTAGAGCAGATCTAAAAATGGGTTGTGGTGAAATAATTACCCCCCTACGTTAAGTAATTTCGACACAGGACTAGTGGGCCCGGTTTCATGGTACCACGGCACAACCTTGCTATGCGGTGCGGTCAAATACTGTGCCACAATGCATCAATGTTGAGCGGGACAGCCTATCCTAATGCTGTATCACATCGAAATATTTGCAACTACAATAGGGATTAATTGCGTTTTCCCGCAGTTTAAAATTCACACTTTGCAACAACTTCACCCCTCAGCCAGGACACCTACATTGTTCGCAATGCTCATGGTCTTCACTGTCAATGCCAAGCGAAATGTTAATGTGCATTTACAAAGCAAAGGGACTACCATACCTATACCAGTTTCACAAGTTTACGATGAGTGAAGATATGGAATGACACCTGACAACCCTGCCTGTGCATCGCTTCTGATTGGGTGTTGAAGGAGCTATACGAGGCTTTGTCCGTCGGTGACAGTGACGGTGAATCACTACATTCTTGAGGCAGGCTGCACGCAGCCCGCAGGTTGCCATGGGCACGGGCTGCATGCGGCCGATGACAGTGACACGGGCTGCATGCGCCGATTACATTTGTTTCCACTCGAATCCACACATCTCCACACACTCCACACACTCCACACTCCACACGCTCCTTGAAGTGACCCACCAGTAATGTGCTGCTGTGTTGCACTGCTGGCCTCTTAATTCCACTAACCATAGAGGCTGCATGTCGCCCCGCCTCCCTGCACACCCATCGTTTCCGTGCCGGTCTCCGGCCAGCACCGTAAGCATATCTCCTCACAAATCGCAATGTGCCGTGTTCAGCGTCGTTCCGGTGCCCGGTACCCCCGTCGCCCCCGACCATAGAGGACGCGTGGGCCTCCAGCGCGTCACGGCAGGCCTCTCAGCGCGTCACGGCAGGCCTCTCAGCGCGTCACGGAAGGCCCCTCAGCGGCACGGCCTCGTGCGACGTCCCACAGCAGACCGGCGAGCTACATCCGGGACGGCGGTGGAAAAATCAGCCCCGTTCTGCCGACCGGCGGCCGGCGGGTGGACAGTAGGTACACACACGACGAAAGATAGTAGGTCAGCCGCCGTGCTGGGTCGGTTTTCCGAGTCATACGACGAAATCGTCGCGGACGTCACGGCATGCGCGCACAGAGTTATTTGGTCGTGCAGTTTCGCCGCTGATCACTTGACCATTCGATAAGCCCGGCAACGGTCGCCGTGCGGGGTCTCCGGTATAGCGGGTCGCACGCGGTGTATATTATCCCAAACCATGCACATGGCAGCAGGGTTGTGCTCGATGAAGCAATCGACTCAAGTTGTCCCCATTTTGTACTTGACCCCTCACGGTTCGGGCAGGGTGCCAGCAGTGTCGAGCGCTGCCGGTAGGAGGTGCTTGATTTATGTAGTTTTTTATTATTTATCATCAAAACTTGTCTGTTACTAATCTTGCACCTCTACTGATCCGATCCCTGCCCCTGGCATTCCTTCCTTATCAGTTGTGAAGGGCTGTCAACAAGACGGGAGTAATTTGAGTCAATTGCGCAATCGGGAAAAACTCTGCATGGCAGGCACGTATCCAAGGGGGGGGGGGGGGGGCGGTGGGGGCGCCCCCCCCCCCCCCCCTCCTGGAGGCCAGGGGGGCCTTTTCGGCGCGCGCAGTGCGCCGAAAAGGGCCGACGAGACCGCGCGAAGCGCGGTATCATGGGCTCTTTAAGAGTCGGAAGACCACGCGAAGCGTGATCTTTACACGAGCGGATCCAGAGGGGGGGGGGGGGGTGACAGGGGACAGGGGAAAAAGCCCTCCCCATCCCAAGCTCGACATGGGCGGCAATAGAAATTAGCCCCCTCAAAATTCGCTGGACTGGCGATCAAAAATTGGTGCTGCCTGCGAAAAAATAACTTCTTGCGAAAGAAAGAAATCTTGTTTTGCCTCGTTCGCGTTTCCTCTATTTGGTAGCATTTTGTTAGCAGTAGGGATAGGGAAAGTGGCGCGTCTGACGCTATTTTGGAGTGATTCACAACCAACGTAAGTTATAATTTTACACGCGGCGTGCGTCGCAGCCTTTGGTCTCCTGCTGCCTGCTGGATGACAGCGCGTGAGCGCGTTAGTGAATTTCCTTGTACCTATGTTGTATGGAATGGAACGGATCCAAAGGGAATGGGGCAGGGGCAAAGCCCCCCCCCCCCTCCATTCCAAGCTCAACAGGGCCGGCAATAGAAATTAGCCCCACCCCCGAAATGCGCTGAAACTGGCGAAGCAAATGGATACTGCATGCGAAAAATAACTTCTTGCGAAATAAATATATTTTGTTTTGCCTCATTCGTGTTTCCTCTATTTGCTAGCATTTTGGTAGCGGTAGGGTTAGGGATAATGGCGCATCTGACGCTATTTTGGAGTGATTCACAACCAACGTAAGCACGACACCGTGAGGCTGTTTTGCAGCTTCGGTGTGAAGTGCGGTGCAATATCACGCTGCTGTGTGAAATAATAGCTGTGTGAATTGTGATGCGGCACAGTATCATGCTGCCCAGGAGGACAGGACAAGTCAAAGTGGGTAAATGGATGGTTCACCTCCGTAGTTGCCGCACTCGGCCGCTAGGGGCGTCAGGTCGTGAGTAGGGTGACCGCTCGCGAGGTCACCAGTTTGGTCCCCCTCTCTCCGACCGGCGCACACCCGACGCAGTGGGTTTCTGAGGAGGTGGGCGACGATATTTTAGGCGATCAAAAAATATGCAATACTCGTGGCGGATAAGGAAGTTACGAGTTTGACAGAAAGTGTGACGCATGGTTATCTGCAAAATGTGAGCGACTGAAAAATATGGTTGACAGTTTATCCGACGATGTTTGTGTGCAACGGCACACTGCCCGCCGCTGGGCAGTTAACCGCGACAGCCACGGGTGAATCCAGGGGCGGATCCAGGGGGGGGGGGGCAAGGGGCCATGCCCCCCCCCCCCCAAAGGTCCTGAAACTATGATCTCCCCCCCAAAACGGTCGGACGTACAGTTATGAAAATTGTCTTTGCAGCAGTCAAAATCCAGCTATCCACATTGAAAAACCTGAAAATTTCGCGGCATGATACAGAATTCGCAATTGCTTATAAAAATTTGGAAAATGGGAAAATGAATTCATTAAAGGGAATGTTTCACCTTTCTGAAAGTTGTCAAATATACTCTGGTTGTAGTCGAAAATATGAAGTAAGTGCTGCTGAAAACGATGGTGATACTTTTCACTCGAAAAGTCTCTTAACTTTATACAAATTAAGTTTTTAAATTTTGGCTGATGACGTCATTTTTGAGCTATAGACCGCCGCTGATTGGCTGACAAAGTGGGATTGGCTGAAAAAGTGTCTGTCAGCCAATCAGCGGCTGCACCAGCCTGGGTGCATTTTGCAAATGTAAATTAAATTGCTTAAAAACGGTTACGTTTTGGAAAAAAATGACCTTAGTAATTTATATATTTCAATAACGGCCCAAGATAATGGCTATCTCAGTTTAAAACTATTACAAAGGTGAAACATTCCCTTTAAGTTTCTGGTAGAGGCTCTCCTTAGTGGTACCTAGTTGCTACCCCCAGGGCCCACTCCCTTAATACAATATTAACTTTCAAGCGGGCTACATGTTTAGTTAGTCTGCCGAGTTCCGAAAAAAGGCGATGTGAACGCAAAGACGCGGACATCGGCTCCCGGAAGCTGCTCCAGCGGTGCCCAACTTGCTGGACCGAAGAGCCTAATAGTGGGGCCAGGCCAGGACCATCTCCCCAAGCCATCTCGCCCCAGGCTCCTCCAGATCCACAGGGACCATTTATGCGTGGAAAAGTCGTTCTGCCTCTTGCTGCTCTTAAACCGCTTGCACTGTTACCAGTTGCCTGTTACAGTTCGGTACACATGTAATGTATACAGTTATTATCATATGCACTATTGAACGCTGATTGACACCGGTGTTCGTGATTTAGTATCCGAGGAATACGTATATGAAAAACTACCTTAATTTCAATATTTTGCATCATACCGAGATGTGCAACCAGGAATAGGTGTTACCTGAGGCTTGGCTCCACTCACGGGCTGGTTCCAATATATAAAAAATCGTTTTCCACTACCTAAAATTTAAATTTTCACGCCGCTTCGCGGCGTCACATTGGTGGTCATCGTCATAACGAAGCCATCGTACGTGTCATCGTCTTCGGTTCGTTGTAACGGTGAATTGAATGAGTAGAATTTTTAGCTTCTTATCCTCTACAAGGCCCATATTTCTGGGTTTTATCAGGCAAACCCGTAAAATGTAAATATTTTTTTCAATATTTTGCATCATACCGAGATGTGCAACCAGGAAAAGGTGATACCTGAGGCTTGGCTCCTCTCACGGTCTGGCACCAATATTAAAATTTCGTTTTCCACGACCTAAAATAAAAATGTTCACGCCGCTTCGTGGCGTCACATCGCTGGCCATTGTCATAACGAAGCCATCGTCATCGTCTTCGGTTCGTTGTAACGGTGAATTGAATGAATAGTATTTTTAGCTTCTTATCCTGTACAAGGTCCATATTTCTGGGTTTTATCAGGTAAACCGTAAAATTTCGCTAAATAACAAGTACAGGTCACTGCAAAAGTAATGGTAGGTACTACTGTAGATAGATCAAACCTAGCATCGTTTCATAACAACAATAGATATCCCTGAAAAAATAAGTGGTACATCTCCGTCCTACACATAGGGGCAGCTATTATTTTCACTATTCTACGCCTTCCAATAAAATCACAATATTCGAAAAACCTGATTCTCTCCCTACTTCAGTGCACCGAGGCATCTCGACCCTGAGCCGCCTCTGATCGGAGAGTTGTAAACTCACGCCGGCACAGCACCGGGCGTAGTAGCTCGCATTTAGCGGGCGGGGGCGGAGGCGGGAGCGGGAGCGGGAGCGGGAGCGGGAGCGGGAGCGGGAGCGGGAGCGGGAGCGGGAGCGGGAGCGGGAGCGGGAGCGGGAGCGGGAGCGGGAGCGGGAGAGGGAGAGGGAGAGGGAGAGGGAGAGGGAGAGGGAGAGGGAGAGGGAGAGGGAGAGGGAGAGGGAGAGGGAGAGGCGCGGTATATTTCTGGCGGATATGGCTTTGAGGGTTATCTCATACAGCACATGAGGATATTTTTGGGTTTCTTACAAGCGAAGCGAGGTTCAGGGTCCTCGCCCGGTAGGTTGCACTCATTCAAACTTCAAAGATGGTCGCTTGTCAGTCTGGCTGCTGACCGAGGCACGCTGGTGGCCTGCGGCCCTGTCACCCTGTTCTGGCTCCGGGGATTCAAGGCCTCGATGTAGAATATAAATGCCTCTTTGTCTTGTCTCGTCTTCCGAGGTATTATCCACATGCTTTCCAATTCCGTTATTGCAGGAAAATTCGTGAATGACATCACAATGGAATCTATAAATGTAATAAGTAGTTGTATTTTGCATGTTATAGTGGTTACCAAAATATCTTGATTCTTGATATGTTATTGTGGCATGCCTATGGTCAAAGTACAGCCTTTCAGCACCATGTGCCTTTGCATATTTGCGATGCGAGGGTTGGGTTATCAATATGCACTCAGAGTCGCATACACACATGAAACACGCACGCACGCGCATGTGCATGTGCGTGCAAACACACCTGAAATATCCTTAAGTAATAAACAAATATTCCATGCCGTAAAATGAGCATACATTTAATTTCTGTGAGTGAATAAATAAGGAGAAATCACTGAGAAATCCCATGAATTTACCAACCAAACGTCGCCTTTAGTTTCCTTGCGAATGATCTATAACAAGTAATTGCGTGTTTTCTCACCCTGTTACACAACACATCTTGTTTATCTGGGAATCGAAACACCTGGTCATCGTGACGACTCGCGTTCGTCTCGGCCGTGTCACGGCCTCTCCGCGTGAACAGGACGCCGTCCTGTACGGACCGGCCACGCTGTGGCGGCCGTGACGCGGCCTCTCCGCGTGAGCAGGGCGCCGTCCTGTACCGACCAGCCACGCTGCGGCGGCCGTGACGCGGCCTCTCCGCGTGAGCAGGGCGCCGTCCTGTACCGACCAGCCACGCTGCGGCGGCCGTGACGCGGCCTCTCCGCGTGAACAGGGCGCCGTCCTGTACGGACCAGCCACGCTGCGGCGGCCGTGACGCGGCCTCTCCGCGTGAGCAGGCCGCCGTCCTGTACGGACCGGCCACGCTGTGGCGGCCGTGTCGCGGCCTCTGCTGTTGCCGCTGCGACAGTGTTTAATACTGTTACACAAAGGACTGTTCGTTTGAGGAATACGAGGGAGTCCGGCTCACCGAAGAAGGCAGACACAAGACAAACGTTTACACAAACGTTTGTTTTACACGTAAAACAAACTAGGAACAAAATACTGACAAAGCATACAGTACAAAAGCATTCCTCAGTGATGCGCATATCTCCCCTAACGTTCCTAATTTGCCGGACAGGGGTCCTGCCCAGAGCGGGAGTGGGAGTGTAGGAAGTTGGTATATTTTTGAGGTTGCTGTTGCACCATCCCTGTCGGATCTTATACCCCCTAATGTTCATCTTGCACCCTCAATATTCCTTTGCTTCATTCTCATTCATGTAAATTCCCTGGTCAACAGAGGACACGCCATGACATATCTACTGTAAACAGCAGACCAGACCGCTTGGGACCCTAATTTTCGGCGATAACTTTTGAAGGAGCCAATTGGCATGAACGACTCGCAATGGATACTTCAGACTCTGCGCCAATTTGTATTATTGAGGTCGGTTAATCTTAAACGAAAATGAAGGGTACTTGCCATTTAGTCGTAATGTTAAAACTCGCGCAGGGAATTCAATCGGTGGGTAGAGGCTATCGTGAAAGGGTGGAGCTATGCTTTGACGTCAGAGCTTAGCTCCGCCCTAACTGACCTTGAACCGGCGCTGTCCGACCCGTGACCGGTCGGTTGCGAGTGGTGGGCGGAGTCGAGGGCGGGATTACAGAGCGACCAGGTGTTAGCCTCTATCCGAGCTCGCATTATCTTTAATATTACAAGTGAATGTAAAGTGCCTTAAGTTTTCGTTTGACATTAACCAACCTTTATAATACAAATTTGCGCAGGATCTGAAACGTCCATTGCGAGAATTTCGCTAATGCTAGTTGATGCATTCAAAAGTTGTCACCGAAAATTAGGGTCCCAAACGGTCTGCCGTTCACATAGACGACCCATTGATATCCATAGAGGACTCATACAGAGTCATAGAGGGCTCATACAGAGTCATAGAGGGCTCATACAGAGTCATAGAGGGCCCATACAGAGTCATAGAGGGCCCATACAGAGTGTCATAGAGGGCTCATACAGAGTCATAGAGGGCCCATACAGAGTCATAGAGGGCCCATACAGAGTCATAGCGGGCCCATATAGAGTCAAAGCGGGCCCATACAGAGTCATAGAGGGCCATACAGAGTCATAGAGGGCTCATACAGAGTCATAGAGGGCCCATACAGAGTCATAGAGGGCCCATGTAGAGTCATAGAGGGCCCATACAGAGTCATATAGGGCCCATACAGAGTCATAGCGGGCCCATACAGAGTCATAGCGGGCCCATACAGAGTCATAGAGGGCCCATATAGAGTCATAGAGGGCCCATACAGAGTCATAGCGGGCCCATACAGAGTCATAGCGGGCCCATACAGAGTCATAGCGGGCCCATACAGAGTCATAGAGGGCCCATACAGAGTCATAGAGGGACCATACAGAGTCATAGAGGGCCTATACAAGTCATAGTCCCACCATTCATATCCATAGCGGGCCCATTCAGAGTCATATAGGGCCCATACAGAGTCATAGTCACACATACAGAGGGTCGGCGCATTTTCGCCAATGGAGTTTCGCCACCATGTCTTACTGAGATGCCCACTCTAGCTTACAGAGCGGCCCACTCTAGCTTACAGAGCGGCCCACTCTAGCTTACAGAGCGGCCCACCCTAGCTTACAGAGGGGCCCACTCTAGCTTACAGAGCGGCCCACTCTAGCTTACAGAGCGGCCCACTCTAGCTTACAGAGCGGCCCACCCTAGCTTACAGAGTGGCCCACTCTAGCTTACAGAGCGGCCCACTCTAGCTTACAGAGCGGCCCACTCTAGCTTACAGAGCGGCCCACCCTAGCTTACAGAGGGGCCCACTCTAGCTTACAGAGCGGCCCACTCTAGCTTACAGAGCGGCCCACTCTAGCTTACAGAGCGGCCCACCCTAGCTTACAGAGTGGCCCACTCTAGCTTACAGAGCGGCCCACTCTAGCTTACAGAGCGGCCCACTCTAGCTTACAGAGCGGCCCACTCTAGCTTACAGAGCGGCCCACTCTAGCTTACAGAGCGGCCCACTCTAGCTTACAGAGCGGCCCACTCTAGCTTACAGAGCTGCCCACTCTAGCTTACAGAGCGGCCCACCCTAGCTTACAGAGCGGCCCACTCTAGCTTACAGAGCGGCCCACTCTAGCTTACAGAGCGGCCCACTCTAGCTTACAGAGCGGCCCACTCTAGCTTACAGAGCGGCCCACCCTAGCTTACAGAGCGGCCCACTCTAGCTTACAGAGCGGCCCATTCTAGCTTACAGAGCGGCCCACTCTAGCTTACAGAGCGGCCCACTCTAGCTTACAGAGCGGCCCACCCTAGCTTACAGAGCGGCCCACTATGTCTTACAGAGCGGCCCACCCTAGCTTACAGAGCGGCCCATTCTAGCTCACAGAGCGGCCCACTCTAGCTTACAGAGCGGCCCACCCTAACTTACAGAGCGGCCCACTCTAGCTTACAGAGCGGCCCACTCTAGCTTACAGAGCGGCCCACTCTAGCTTACAGAGCGGCCCACTCTAGCTTACAGAGCGGCCCACCCTAGCTTACAGAGCGGCCCACTCTAGCTTACAGAGCGGCCCACTCTAGCTTACAGAGCGGCCCACTCTAGCTTACAGAGCGGCCCACTCTAGCTTACAGAGCGGCCCACTATGTCTTACAGAGCGGCCCACCCTAGCTTACAGAGCGGCCCATTCTAGCTCACAGAGCGGCCCACTCTAGCTTACAGAGCGGCCCACCCTAACTTACAGAGCGGCCCACTCTAGCTTACAGAGCGGCCCACTCTAGCTTACAGAGCGGCCCACTCTAGCTTTCAGAGCGGCCCACTCTAGCTTACAGAGCGGCCCACCCTAGCTTACAGAGCGGCCCACTCTAGCTTACAGAGCGGCCCACTCTAGCTTACAGAGCGGCCCACTCTAGCTTACAGAGCGGCCCACCCTAGCTTACAGAGCGGCCCACTATGTCTTACAGAGCGGCCCACCCTAGCTTACAGAGCGGCCCATTCTAGCTCACAGAGCGGCCCACTCTAGCTTACAGAGCGGCCCACCCTAACTTACAGAGCGGCCCACTCTAGCTTACAGAGCGGCCCACTCTAGCTTACAGAGCGGCCCACCCTAACTTACAGAGTGGCCCACTCTAGCTTACAGAGCGGCCCACCCTAACTTACAGAGCGGCCCACTCTAGCTTACAGAGCGGCCCACTCTAGCTTACAGAGCGGCCCACTCTAGCTTACAGAGCGGCCCACCCTAACTTACAGAGCGGCCCACTCTAGCTTACAGAGCGGCCCACTCTAGCTTACAGAGCGGCCCACCCTAACTTACAGAGCGGCCCACCCTAGCTTACAGAGCGGCCCACTCTAGCTTACAGAGCGGCCCACTCTAGCTTACAGAGCGGCCCACTCTAGCTTACAGAGTGGCCCACTCTAGCTTACAGAGTGGCCCACTCTAGCTTACAGAGCGGCCCACTCTAGCTTACAGAGCGGCCCACCCTAGCTTACAGAGCGGCCCACTCTAGCTTACAGAGGGACTCTGACCTATAGAAGGGCTCTGCGCTAGGGAAGAAACGGATACAATGTCCTAGCGTGCAGTGAGCCAAGCTGAGACAGAGTGACTCGTACGAGGTCATCAATACAAGCTCAGTATGCCAGCATTTTACAGGCAGCACTACTGCGTACATTGTTCTACAGCTATAATGCCGATGGTTTGATGTTTTGATGTTTTGGATGTTTATTTATTTAACAAAAGAAAGAAACAAAAAATGATGTGAGATATCCGAGAATGGTACCGAATGGCAAAACAAAATTGTGCTTTCTACTACTGATTACCTATATGTTGTACGACTGCGATGTTTTGTATTTATCTTTCCCCAAACACACTCCTCACGGAACTAAGGAATGTTGCATGTTACAGTTCTGATAAGGATTAGTTTTGATGTTGTCATATAGCATTCCTACATGACATCATCAAACATGACATAGACGTAGAAACGTCATAAAAAGTGGGGGTGGGGGTAGCCACCCAGGGGGCTTCCCTATCTCAGGGGCCTCCCTGTTTAACCCTCACCCTAGGAGGGGGGGGGGGGGGGGCTGACAGGCCCCCTGAGGTTTTTCTTGAATAACTTTTTACACATGCAGTGCATCTTGCTGAAATTTTCGGTAGCTGAGTTTACAATAATTATACGTATGCTGTAAAAATGTAATTGAAATTGGTTAAGTGGTTTGGGAGATAATCATGTTTTGATGACGTTATGTTGGTGGAAAAACGATAAATATTTGAAAAATGGTAGAAAACAGAGTTTTAAAGAAAATTGCAAACGCAATGCACCAAAGATATAAAATAGCATTATCTTTAAAATGGCAATCTCGGATTTTCAAAATTTTGAGTTTCTAACACCTAAAATGTAAACAAAAAAATTGAATCCCCACAAAATCAAAATTTTCACAATTTTGTTTTGGTAAAAAAAAAATGTTAAAAAA
This sequence comes from Chirona hameri, assembly GCA_036785665.1. Classification (NCBI taxonomy): domain Eukaryota; kingdom Metazoa; phylum Arthropoda; class Thecostraca; order Balanomorpha; family Balanidae; genus Chirona; species Chirona hameri. Next base: position 62,641 of record JAXIVJ010001432.1, on the reverse strand, counting down.
CCGGAATATGTGAGAGAACTGAGTATGGACAATACCCATGTCAAATTTCAAAGCAATATCTTCATTTTTGACTGCGTGATGGCTCTTTAAGTGTAAGAAACTGATGACGTCATTTTTAATAACTTTTTTGACTTTTTTTGGACAAGATACGAACAAATAATTACCTTTTCTGTATTTCTGAGTCAAAACTGGTCTAGAAACATGCCTTTTTATTTACATTTATAAATTTTAAATGTTTAGGTTTTCTGAAGGGCAAAATCGCTGTTCTGAACGTGGTAAATCCGAGGTCATTCACTTGACCTGGAAGGTCACCCGTTGATCTGAAACCTAAAAATAGCATACTGTTAGATTCCTCTCATAACAGGCAACATGCTGGTTCTTACTGCATTGCTCTAAGTTGCTTGGTTTGGAAGTTAGCAGGGGGGCTTGTCAGGCCCCCCGTAGGGTGAAGGTGAAAAAAGCTCCCGTAGGGCGAGGGTTAAGGGGGCCCACCGGCCACCGTCCAAGTAGCATGTGCAAACATACGGCAGAATAACAACATGAAAGGCCTTAATAAATATCAATGGAAAACACGTCAAATTTACACCATTCATTTCCTCATCGGACTCATTCGCTAATTTTGCAGTGATATTTGTTCAGTATCCGATGGCTTTTTACTAATGCAGGCCGCCCGAAGCAACTTAACCCGCCATTGCCGGGGGGTGGGGAGGGACGCCCCCATGACGGACTTTCGTAATAACTCAACAAAGAACAGAGCTATCCACGCGAAACTTCGGGTACCTTCTCCTACATCAATTCGACGTCTTCCGTGCACAAATGAAGCAATGTTGTGGAAAATGGATTGAAATATAGCAAATTTAGTGACATCACTGCACACGAGTTTGACGAGAAAAAAATCAGCTAAATTTTAACAGGCCGTACAAAAACCATTTTTTTATGAAAAATGCAAAAAAGATAGCAAATGCCAAAATGGCTATCTCGGATTGTTGCAAATCTGTTTTTTTTTTAATCCCAAAATATATATTTTTATTATACCCTCAAAATAAAAAAGCGAACATTAAACAAAACACAAAAAAACGAATATATGTAGTGGAACCACATATGAAAAACACAAACCAAATTTCAAAGCAATATCTTTATTTTTGACTGACGTATCGCTGCCTAAGTAGGAGTAAGTCATGACCCGGCCTGAATCCTCCAGTGATGATACCATGCCCTATACAAAGTTGTCTTGGCCATGGGGAAAATAATTGTGGTTACGCCCAGAACTATCGGAAAATAACTGCTGAAGCAGACGTATGCTCTTTGATGAATTGTCTTCTCAATGGAATCGTCGGTGGACAGGTTCAGAAAACTACTTGACAAGACACGCTACATTTGACATTTTAGAAAATGGAACAATATGCGATATTATAGGATAAATACGAAGAAATAGGTAGCTGAAACTTCAACTACAAGTGTAGTTATCTGTAACAAGAGCGAATGATGTCGGCTAGCCCTTCGGCAAAGGCCTACCTACATACGTTTTTTCTGCTGTTCACCTGGAAGGGAGATGGCAGATGCATATCTTCCGGTGTTAGGTATCGATACGTTGACACCCCCTCTTAAGTCAGCGAACAACCTATAATACTGCAAATTTGATCCTCAAATGCGCCATGGTACGCGAAGACAGACACACGCCCACTGAATTATACTTACATGTGTCCGCCCGATGTTTATCAGAAACGACTCGCCAAATATGTCCGGACAAGGTCGGGTCCGACGGCCCACTCAATGCCGTTTACGGAGTAGTGTCCTGGGTCATTTGACTGGGTTCGCGTGCACCCTCGGTGACGTCGCGCCATGGCTCCAGTGACGTCACAGACCGGTCTGGTTCTGTCGCAATCGTATCCGACATTATGTCCGTGAAGGTCACGACATGTGTGTCGCCAAGCTGCATGCAGCGGCATGTGCCTCTCTGTAGCGAGATTGACGGTCTTGTGATTGCGTATTCTGACACTCTTTTAGCGTTGCCGCCATTTCGTTTTATTGTGCGTGTTTTATATTAAAGTGCTTCACATACATGTGCTATTATGTACTGACGTGGATGCCATACAATCCATGTAGGTAATGGAGGATCCGAATACATTATCTGTATCTGTGCCTATCTGTATCTGTAACTATTGTCTTCTGAACAGCGACAAGCCCGGCATGTTTGCATCATGCACTGTGGACAACCTGCAGTCACAGGATGCCTACATTGGGTGATTTCGGGGGGCTCTAGAGACATTGGAAGTTTTATTTTGGAATGGCCTATGGATGTTGCCTAAATGTATGCCACTCTAGCTCCAGAAAAGGTGAAGCTGTCTTGTTCACCCTCATCACCCACGTTACAGTTCCTTGACGGATGAAAATCATTTATGAATAATTTACGATGTATTATGTAACATATGTTACATAATACGAATCGTTTGCACATTTTCACTCTAGCCAGCTTGGCTATAATTCTATTTGAGTTGAAAATACAATGCGATATGCTTACATAAAACAAACATTTAATACCGTACATTTCTGCATTACCTCAAATGAATGGGTAAGTCAAGAGTTCGAGTCATCCTTCGCCTATTTGGCACGAGCAAACTGGCGCGGTGTTGATGCGCCAGTTTGGCGGAGCAAACTGGCGCCTCAACACCACACGTTTCCGAGAGCTGTGGTGACTCATGGAAGGAGCTTCCAGTGTGAAGCTGCGTGGTCGACCAGCAGGGGAGACAGTGACTCGGCTCTAAGACGGTGACTCGAAGACAGTGACTCGACAGTGACTCGTGTGCTGGGCTCGCTCCAGTGTCGGCATTAGAGGAACCATATACAGGGTGTTCGGGAATTAATTCCCTTCTTCGAACAGGTTTAATTCTAAAATGAAAAATGTTCCAGCCAGGATTTATTTTCTTATGTAAACCTTACACAGTCGTACATGCTCCCTCATCCGATCAGGCTTCTCACAGATCAGGCTGTCCAGCATCTCGGCGCTGATACTGCGACATCCCTTCCGCAGGCTCCTGAACAGTCCTTTTTGGCGGTCGCTGGCTCCATCTAGTCAAGCTTACCTTTGAAATGCTGCTGAGTTTTCAGATGGGCAACATGTCAGAGCTGTTGTCCTACCGTCTTCCTTTCTCACAGAAACCCGGGTGGCGGGTGAAACAACACCTCTGAGTACTGTCCGCGTCGTGAGCTGGGGCCCCATCCTGTTGGAAAATCACCTCTGACACCATCGGCAGAAGTTTGACCGTCGTTGACGACACATCCTGCTTTGGCCGCTACATAATTGATGTTGTCATCTTCTTCAGAGTCACCTCTATGTAGCACCCCGCCAACACGGTCCAGCCAAGGTGACGATTTGCAGTTCTGAGAGCCTGCGGTAGCCCATCTTCCACCAGACCACAATCTGGAGTGGCTGCTTCATCGCTTCGGTTGCGGGAACTTCACGGCTGTTGTGGGAGCGGACGTGGTCGTTGTGGTGGTTCGGCTTTTGGCAAAGCTCAAATGGCGAATTGTCGGCGAACGAGTCCCTACTGCATTGTCCAGTTATTGCGTTATCGGATGGATTTTAGCCGCTAGCGCTTTTGCGCTTCGTTCAATTTCGATTGGCGGCGTAGTTTAAGCGGCTTGGGACGCAAGCGCTTTGCCAGTTAGTCATGGACGGTAGTCTTAGATGCCGCGGGGTGACTCTTTACAGTCAGTCTCATTGCTAGTTTCCCTTTATACTGGCGCCTTTCCGGGCCGATTTTGGCCAAGCCGATTCAGGCCGCTCGGTTCGGCACCGTGTGTCTTCCGCGACCATCTTGGATTTCCAGGGATTCTCCACATGCGGTCACGAGCCCCCCAGACTTTATTAATTTTGACGGAGACTCCGAGTTGTTTGGCAATGTCAGCCTGGGTCATTCCGACGTGAACCATCGAGACCGCGCGGTGGTGTGTCGACAAATAGTGTTCCTTCATCATCGCTGGCATTGCCTCCGAAGGGTGCGAAGGGTGCTTCTTAGAAGCTGACCATTCACGTATAATCAGAGCCGAGGTCGGGTCACCGGGGTAGGTCACGTGACCAACTGACACGCCTGGATGCCCCGAGGCGGGTTCTTGGTAAAATTCCATCGGTTCTGCGTACACCTTGAGGAAATAAAGGTGTAGGAACAAGGGTAAATAATTTCCGGACACCCCGTATTATCATAACTCCGCTTCAGAAAGCAAGCAACAAAAAGCAAAACCTCCCGAGACAAACGGACAGTAAAACATCTGACGTTAAAGGATGTGAGTAGGTCATTAATTCCATTCCGTTACTTGATAAGCAACTGGAATCTTGGAATGTATTGCCGCAGAACATACCAGGAAATGCAAACATTACCTACCTTTGTTAACACCACATTTGGCTATTGACAGCCTTGTCCAAGCTACCTCAACGGTAGCACATTTCGTTGGTGCAGTAAAAAGAAAAATATAAAATTCTACCACTAAAACCATTTGTTGCCTGCCACAACTTCTTGTTAATAGCACGCATGCATTACAAAACAGTTAAACTGGTTACATAACCAGTAAAGCGCCCTTATTGGGTCGGGAACCGAGCGGGTGGCTTCAAAGTATTATTTCTTCATGCAAAGAAGCACTTAAGAACCTTGCTTTGAATGCAAAAGTCGAGGCAAATTGGCTACCGACTATAGTGGTTGCAATCCATGTTGCGATGTTGCTATGGGTAGTTATGCCTTAGGGTGCGTTCAACTATCGAGTACGCATTTTCGAAATTAATCAATATTTCTTTTCATGGATCCTTATTTTGGTTTGACCAACGGCATCTGCATGATCATTTCGTTCATATTTTGCGCAGTGCAAACCGAAGAGCATTGCTTGTGGGCCAGACTTGTATAGCAAAATTAATCATCACTAGCTGGAGACTGAAGAAGTGCACACAACAGTAACACCACGGGCTGGGGACTGCAGTAGCTCACACAACAGTAACACCAAACCTTGGAGACTGCAGTAACGCACACAACAGTAACACAAAACCTTGGAGACTGCAGTACCTCACACAACAGTAACACCAAACCTTGGAGACTGCAGTAGCTCACACAACAGTAACACCACGGGCTGGAGACTGCAGTAGCTCACACAACAGTAACACCAAACCCTGGAGACTGCAGTAGCTCACACAACAGTAACACCAAACCTTGGAGACTGCAGTAACGCACACAACAGTAACACCAAACCTTGGAGACTGCAGTACCTCACACAACAGTAACACCAAACCTTGGAGACTGCAGTAGCGCACACAACAGTAACACCAAACCTTGGAGACTGCAGTAGCGCATACAACAGTAGCATCACAGGTTAGAGACTACAGTAGCGCACACAACATTAACACCACGAGCTGGAGACTGCCATAGCTCACACAACAGTAACACCAAACCTTGAAGACTGCAGTAGCGCATACAACAGTAGCATCACAGGTTAGAGACTACAGTAGCGCACACAACAGTAACACGACGGGCTGGAGACTGCCATAGCTCACACAACAGTAACACCAAACCTTGGAGACTGCAGTAGCGCATACAACAGTAGCATCACGGGTTAGAGACTACAGTAGCGCGAACAACAGTAACACCACGGGCTGGAGACTACAGTAGCGCAAACAACAGTAACACCACGGGCTGGAGACTACAGTAGCGCAAACAACAGTAACACCACGGGCTGGCGACTATAATAGCGTACACCAGGAAAACACACAAAAACATGGCAATATCACCAGAATTGTAGTGGTACACATTCTAGTAGTAAAATAACTGCAATACGACACAGTGATATTTTATTACCAGTAGCACGGCCTTATTGAGTCGGGAACCGAGCGGGCGGTTCTTAAGCGGCCTTTCCGCCCAATGTGAGAGCAGTTGAAAAGGACACGACAAATTGCTTACCGACTGACTTCGTGTTCCACTGTAGTCATGGACAGACATGAGCTCTGTGGAAGCAGCGAACAGACCGGACTCATTGCCGTCATCGCGGTGAACCCGTCTGGTGCTGTTGACAGTCGGTTCGCTGCTGTCCGGTTCCCCTCATACAGCCGAGATCGGGTCCACTCCTCTCATACAGCCGAGATCGGGTCCACTCCCCTCATACAGCCGAGATCGGGTCCACTCCCCTCATACAGCCGAGATCGGGTTCACTCCCCTCATACAGCCGAGATCGGGTCCACTCCCCTCATACAGCCGAGATCGGGTCCACTGCTGTCCCGCTCCCCTCATACAGCCGAGATCGGGTCCACTCCCCTCATACAGCCGAGATCGGGTCCACTCCCCTCATACAGCCGAGATCGGGTCCACTCCTCTCATACAGCCGAGATCGGGTCCACTCCCCTCATACAGCCGAGATCGGGTCCACTCCCCTCATACAGCCGAGATGAGATCGGGTCCACTCCCCTCATACAGCCGAGATCGGGTCCACTCCCTTCATACAGCCGATATCGGGTCCACTCCCCTCATACAGCCGATATCGGGTCCACTCCCCTCATACAGCCGAGATCGGGTCCACTCCCCTCATACAGCCGAGATCGGGTTCACTCCTCTCATACAGCCGAGATCGGGTCCACTGCTGACCCACTCCCCTCATACAGCCGAGATCGGGTCCACTCCTCTCATACAGCCGATATCGGGTCCACTCCCCTCATACAGCCGAGATCGGGTCCACTGCCCTCATACAGCCGAGATCGGGTCCACTCCCCTCATACAGCCTCGCCGATACCAAACGGGCTTTGTCGATAGATACCTTTAGTCAGATTCGAAATCGTGAACAAAAACCACTTGTCATTCATAGAAAGTTCTAGAAAAGTCGCCATTCTGAATCCGAAATGCTAAGAAGTAAGAACTGGTTGATGTGATTTTTTTTATGATGACCGGGTGATTGTTAGATTCGCGTTTGATATAGCTGACGAACGGACAACTGATGGTACGCGGGCCGACTGCGGTCGCCGATACCACTGCCGATACCACTGTCGTGTCGATACCATGCCTGATACTGAGTCGTGTCGACACGATACTGATACTGAGTCGTGTCGATACGATACTGATATTGAGTCCTGCCGATACCATGCCTGATACTGAGTCGTGTCGATACGATACTGATACTGAGTCGTGTCGATACGATACTGATACTGAGTCGTGCCGATACGATACTGATACTGAGTCGTGTCGATACCATGCTTGATACTGAGTCGTGTCAATACGATACTGATACTGAGTCGTGTCGATACCATGCCTGATACTGAGTCGTGTCGATACGATACTGATAATGAGTCGTGTCGATACGATACTGATACTGAGTCGTGTCGATACCATGCCTGATACTGAGTCGTGTCGATACGATACTGATACTGAGTCGTGTCGATACGATACTGATACTGAGTCGTGTCGATACCATGCTTGATACTGAGTCGTGTCAATACGATACTGATACTGAGTCGTGTCGATACCATGTCTGATACTGAGTCGTGTCGATACGATACTGATACTGAGTCGTGTCGATACGATACTGATACTGAGTCGTGTCGATACCATGCTTGATACTGAGTCGTGTCAATACGATACTGATACTGAGTCGTGCCGATACGATACTGATACTGAGTCGTGTCGATACCATGCTTGATACTGAGTCGTGTCAATACGATACTGATACTGAGTCGTGTCGATACCATGCCTAATACTGAGTCGTGTCGATACGATACTGATACTGAGTCGTGTCGATACGATACTGATACTGAGTCGTGTCGATACCATGCTTGATACTGAGTCGTGTCAATACGATACTGATACTGAGTCGTGCCGATACGATACTGATACTGAGTTGTGTCGATACCATGCCTGATACTGAGTCGTGTCGATACGATACTGATACTGAGTCGTGTCGATACGATACTGATACTGAGTCCTGTCAATACGATACTGATACTGAGTCGTGCCGATACGATACTGATACTGAGTCGTGTCGATACCATGCCTGATACTGAGTCGTGTCGATACGATACTGATACTGAGTCGTGTCGATACGATACTGATACTGAGTCGCGTCGATACGATACTGATACTGAGTCGATTCGATACGATACTGATACCGGGTCGTGTCGATACGATACTGATACTGAGTCATGTTGATACGATACTGATACTGAGTCGTGTCGATACGATACTGATACTGAGTCGTGTCGATACCATGCCTGATACTGAGTCGTGTCGATACCATGCCTATTACTGAGTCGTGTCGATACGATACTGATACTGAGTCGTGTCGATACGATACTGATACTGAGTCGTGCCGATACGATACTGATACTGGGTCGTGTCGATGCGATACTGATACTGAGTCGTGTCGATACCATGCCTGATACTGAGTCGTGTCGATACGATACTGATACTGAGTCGTGTCGATACGATACTGATACTAAGTCGTGTCGATACCATGCTTGATACTGAGTCGTGTCAATACGATACTGATACTGAGTCGTGCCGATACGATACTGATACTGAGTCGTGTCGATACCATGCCTGATACTGAGTCGTGTCGATACGATACTGATACTGAGTCGTGTCGATACGATACTGATACTGAGTCGTGTCAATACGATACTGATACTGAGTCGTGCCGATACGATACTGATACTGAGTCGTGTCGATACCATGCCTGATACTGAGTCGTGTCGATACTATACTGATACTGAGTCGTGTCGATACGATACTGATACTGAGTCGTGTCGATACGATACTGATACTGAGTCGATTCGATACGATACTGATACTGAATCGTGTCAATACGATACTGATACTGAGTCGTGTTGATACGATACTGATACTGAGTCGAGTCGATACGATACTGATACTGAGTCGTGTCGATACCATGCCTGATACTGAGTCGTGCCGATACGATACTGATACTGAGTCGAGTCGATACGATACTGATACTGAGTCGAGTCGATACCATGCCTGATACCGAATCGTGTCGATACGATACTGATACTGAGTCGAGTCGATACGATACTGATACTGAGTCGAGTCGATACGATACTGATACTGAGTCGAGTCGATACGATACTAATACTGAGTCGAGTCGATACCATGCCTGATACCGAGTCGTGTCGATACGATACTGATACTGAGTCGTGTCAATACGATACGGATACTGAGTCGTGTCGATACGATACTGATACTGAGTCGTGTCGATACGATACTGATACTGAGTCGAGTCGATACCATGCCTGATACCGAGTCGTGTCGATACGATACTGATACTGAGTCGTGTCAATACGATACTGATACTGAGTCGTGCCGATACGATACTGATACTGAGTCGTGTCGATACCATGCCTGATACTGAGTCGTGTCGATACGATACTGATACTGAGTCGTGTCGATACGATACTGATACTGAGTCGTGTCGATACGATACTGATACTGAGTCGATTCGATACGATACTGATACTGAATCGTGTCGATACGATATTGATACTGAGTCGTGTTGATACGATACTGATACTGAGTCGAGTCGATACGATACTGATACTGAGTCGTGTCGATACCATGCCTGATACTGAGTCGTGTCGATACCATGCCTGATACTGAGTCGTGTCGATACGATACTGATACTGAGTCGTGTCGGTACCATGCCTGATACTGAGTCGTGTCGATACGATACTGGTACTGAGTCGTGTCGGTACCATGCCTGATACTGAGTCGTGTCAATACGATACTGCTACTGAGTCGTGTCGATACCATGCCTGATACTGAGTCGTGTCGATACGATACTGATACTGAGTCGTGCCGATACGATACTGATACTGAGTCGTGTCGATACCATGCCTGATACTGAGTCGTGTCGATACGATACTGATACTGAGTCGTGTCGATGCGATACTGATACTGAGTCGTGTCGATACCATGCCTGATACTGAGTCGTGTTGATACGATACTGATACTGAGTCGTGTCGATACGATACTGATACTGAGTCGTGTCGATACGATACTGATACTGAGTCGTGTCGATACGATACTGATACTGAGTCGTGTCGATACGATACTGATGCTAAGTCGTGCCGATACGATACTGATACTGAGTCGTGTCGATACGTTACTGATACTGAGTCGTGTCGATACGATACTGATACTGAGTCGAGTCGATACGATACTGATACTGAGTCGTATCCATACGATACTGATACTGAGTCGTGTTGATACGATACTGATACTGAGTCGAGTCGATACGATACTGATACTAAGTCGTGTCGATACCATGCCTGATACTGAGTCGTGTCGACACCATGCCTGATACTGAGTCGTGTCGATACGATACGGATACTGAGTCGAGTCGATACAATACTGATACTGAGTCGAGTCGATACCATGCCTGATACTGAGTTGTGTCGATACGATACTGATACTAAGTCGTGCCGATACGATACTGATACTGAGTCGTGTCGATACGATACTGATACTGAATCGTGTCGATACGATACTGATACTGAGTCGTGTCGATACGATACTGATACTGAGTCGTGTCAATACGATACTGATACTGAGTCGTGTCGATACGATACTGATACTGAGTCGTGTCGATACGATACTGATACTGAGTCGTGTCGATACGATACTGATACTGAGTCGTGTCGATACGATACTGATACTGAATCGTGTCGATACGATACTGATACTGAGTCGTGTCGATACGATACTGATACTGAGTCGTGTCGATACGATACTGATACTGAGTCGTGTCGATACGATACTGATACTGAGTCGAGTCGATACGATACTAATACTGAGTCGTGTCGATACCATGCCTGATACTGAGTCGTGTCGATACCATGCCTGATACTGAGTCGTGTCGATACGATACTGATACTGAGTCGTGTCGATACGATACTGATACTGAGTCGTGTCGATACGATACTGATACTGAGTCGTGTCGACGCCATGCCTGATACTGAGTCGTGTAGATACGATACTGATACTGTGTCGTGTCGATACGATACTGATACTGAGTCGTGTCGATACGATACTGATACTGAGGTCGATACGATACTGATACTGAGTCGTGTCGATACGATACTGATACTGAGTCGTGTCGATACGATACTGATAAGGAGTCGTGTCGATACGATACTGATACTGAATTGTGTCGATACGATACTGATACTGAGTCGTGTCGATACGATACTGATACTGAGTCGTGTCGATACGATACTGATACTGAGTCGTGTCGATATGATACTGATACTGAGTCGATTCGATACAATACTGATACTGAGTCGTGTCGATGCGATACTGATACTGAGTCGTGTTGATACGATACTGATACTGAGTCGAGTCGATACGATACTAATACTGAGTCGTGTCGATACCATGCCTGATACTGAGTCGTGTCGATACGATACTGATACTGAGTCGAGTCGATACCATGCCTGATACTGAGTCGTGTCGATACCATGCCTGATACTGAGTCGTGTCGATACGATACTGATACTGAGTCGTGTCGATACCATGCCTGATACTGAGTCGTGTCGATACGATACTGATACTGAGTCGTGTCGATACCATGCCTGATACTGAGTCGTGTTAATACGATACTGATACTGAGTCGTGTCGATACGATACTGATACTGAGTCGTGTCGATACGATACTGATGCTGAGTCGTGTCGATACGATACTGATACTGAGTCGTGTCGATACGATACTGATACTGAGTCGTGTCGATACCGTGCCTGATACTGAGTCGTGTCGATACGATACTGATACTGAGTCGTGTCGATACGATACTGATACTGAGTCGTGTCGATACCATGCCTGATACTGAATCGTGTCGATGCCATGCCTGATACTGAGTCGTGTCGATACGATACTGATACTGAGTCGTGTCGACACCATGCCTGATACTGAGTCGTGTCGATACGATACTGATACTGAGTCGTGTCGACACCATGCCTGATACTGAGTTGTGTCGATACCATGCCTGATACTGCGTCGTGTCGATACGATACTGATACTGAGTCGTGTCGATACGATACTGATACTGAGTCGTGTCGATACCATGCCTTATACTGAGTCGTGTCGATACCATACCTGATACTGAGTCGTGTCGATACGATACTGATACTGAGTCGTGTTGATACGATACTGATACTAAGTCGTGTCGATACGATACTGATACTGAGTCGTGTCGATACGATACTGATACTGAGTCGTGCCGATGCGATACTGATACTGAGTCGTGTCGATACCATGCCTGATACTGAGTCGTGTGGATACGACACTGCTACTGAGTCGTGTCGATACCATGCCTGATGCTGAGTCGTGTCGATACGATACTGATACTGAGTCGTGTCGACACCATGCCTGATACTGAGTCGTGTCGATACGATACTGATACTGAGTCGTGTCGATACGATGCCTGATACTGAGTCGTGTCGATACGATACTGATACTGAGTCGTGTCGGTACGATACTGATACTGAGTCGTGTCGATACCATGCCTGATACTGAGTCGTGTCGATTTCATGCCTGATACTGAGTCGTGTCGATACGATACTGATACTGAGTCGTGTCTATACCATGCCTGATACTGAGTCGTGTCGATTCGATACTGATCCTGAGTCGTGTCGATACCATGCCTGATACTGAGTCGTGTCGATACGATACTGATACTGATTCGAGTCGATGCGATACTGATACTGAGACGTGTCGATACCATGCCTGATACTGAGTCGTGTCGATACGATACTGATACTGAGTCGAGTCGATACGATACTGATACTGAGTCGAGTCGATACGATACTGATACTGAGTCGTGTCGATACGATACTGATACTGAGTCGTGTCGATACGATACTGATACTGAGTAGTGTCGATACAATACTGATACTGAGTCGTGTCGATACTATGCCTGATACTGAGTCGAGTCGATACGATACTGATACTGAGTCGAGTCGATACGATACTGATACTGAGTCGAGTCGATACGATACTGATACTGAGTCGTGCCGATACGATACTGATACTGAGTCGTGTCGATACCATGCCTGATACTGAGTCGTGTCGATACGATACTGATACTGAATCGTGTCGATACGATACTGATACTGAGTCGTGTCGATACGATACTGATACTGAGTCGTGTCGATACCATGCCTGATACTGAGTCGTGTCGATACGATACTGATACTGAGTCGTGTCGATACGATACTGATACTGAGTCGAGTCGATACCATGCCTGATACTGAGTCGAGTCTATACCATGCCTGATACTGAGTCGTGTCGATACCATTGCTGATACTGAGTCGTGTCGATACGATACTGATACTGAGTCGTGTCGATACCATGCCTGATACTGAGTCGTGTCGATACGATACTGATACTGAGTCGTGTCGATGCGGTACTGATACTGAGTCGTGTCGATACCATGCCTGATACTGAGTCGTGTCGACACCATGCCTGATACTGAGTCGTGTCGATACCATGCCTGATACTGAGTCGTGTCGATACGATACTGATACTGAGTCGTGTCGATACGATACTGATACTGAGTCGTGTCGATACCATGCCTGATACTGAGTCTTGTCGATACCATGCCTGATACTGAGTCGTGTCGATACGATACTGATGCTGAGTCGTGTCGATACGATACTGATACTGAGTCGAGTCGATACGATACTGATACTGAGTCGTGTCGATACCATGCCTGATACTGAGTCGTGTCGATACGATACTGATACTGAGTCGTGTCGATACGATACTGATACTGAGTCGTGTCGATACGATACTGATACTGAGTCGTGTCGATACCATGCCGTTACCTGGGAAGCCTTGACAATGCCGATACGATACTGATGCCAAGTTAGTAGGAACACAAAATATTGCATCTGTAGTTTGTGAAGCATGCATGTCATCAACTATTGAACCAAACAATTCCATCCTCTTAATTATCATCTTGTAAATCACGCTTTATCCCTCATCCGCACGATGCGCTTTAACCAAGCCGACCATTCGGCATTCTAATGATCGCCAGAGTTCGATCCCGCACTCGATGGTGCCCCCCCCTAACCCCCTCCCCACCTCTCCTCTCCGCGCCTCGGAAGTGACCTTGATCGTTCCACTTTCTACGAACTCGAGTGCGAGTAGCCAAAACTGCCGCTGGCGTCTGAGAGCCGGTTCTGATGCCCCATCTCTAAAGTCCAGCCTTGTTCTGCCTTGTTCTGCCTTGTTCTGCCTCGTTCTGACATCCTGACACGTAACTGAATCAAACAGTGCAGCGGTTTTTAATCCGTCTGTTGTTAGTGGTGTTTGGAGTCCGAAGTGGTAGCTTTATGGTTTCAAGCTCGTAAGTACACATTAAGCCACATTTCCATAAACGGAGACACATACCCAGACGACAGAGATTAAATGATGAATATTGAATACATCATGTATCGGACCTATGCACATTTACCTCTAACGATTGTGCAGTATAAACCCGCGAGGACCAACTCCCGAAATACAAAGAGAGGATATTTAATATCTGGCATGGATGCACATTAAGTGATGTTTTGCAAAAGTAGGATCGCATGAATGGTTTAATGAGATTTGTTGAAGCATTTCAAGCTAGCCAACAACCACAGCTTTCCCTGTTGATAATTAAGTTTCGCTTTAACAAAGCGATGTTTCCGTGTTTTTTAACCAAAAGAACGACAACCAACTATAATCAAACAAACCAGTGACTCTGTATCCCTAGTTGGAAATGTGCAAGCTCATTGGTCGTAAATGATTGTTTTATTTTATTTTATCACTAGTGAGCGAATCTGCTTGCTCAATGTTATCCAATGCACGCTGTGATCATAAATAACAGCCCAACACCACAATATAACTAGGTGCAAATATACACTCATACAACTATGGCAATCTTCGGTGTATGCATAATGTACTTACTTGAGTACGTATTGCACCCTCTAAGGAATGTGCCTCCCCGAACCGGACCACCTCGAGACGTCCTTGTCGACTGCTCCAGATAACGCAAGTTGCACTAAGTATTACGTCACTGGCTCCAATCCAGAAGTGGCCAGTGCGGACGTCGAGTCGTCCTGATCGGGTGAACTCTCAAGGTCAGCTCTGAGTCCACTGAAAGCCCCACTGAGCCAGGAAGTGAGGTCGTGGCTGATTTCAGCATTCTCCGATGGCTCTTTTTAGTAGGACAAAGCAAAATGGTTACAGGTTTACCGACATAATTCGATTCTTGTTAATAGATCGGTCGAAGGCCGTATTCACCACATAAATGGGCGCGAATCATATAAACGGGTCCCAGATCTGCGCAATCTTGGATCTGCAAAACGACCTAACTTTGACGGCCCAGACCAAGAAGATTTCTCTATAAATTCCAGTGACAGATTTTGTGGATTCCCCAAAAAATCCGACGACAAAATGCCACTGTGAATCTTGGATCCCAGCGGACCTCTCAATTAAATTTAGCAGCGAATATGGGTCCAATACCATCCAATAATACCATTTAACATGGATATATTTTAAAAATACATTTAGTCCGAATGTTTTTGAATGGATGGATTTCCGAGGCCAGGCCCCGCGCTAAGCATAGCTTGTTGCGCAGGCTCTGACCCCACCACCCGATCAAGCAATTCCTGGCGTCCGGCATAATTTAGAAGCGAAAGTTTTACATGCCCGACATACCTGGACACGGTCCGCCCCGCCCTCTGACGTCACCTGACCTTGAATGCGACCGCTGCCACCGGTCACAGGCCATCCCAGTCAGGGACAAATAGCGAGCGCCGAAGCGACTTGAACCCGGGCTGCCACTACCGTGTGAGGTCAGAAGTCTGGCGCTCTCCCATGTCCCAACTGAGCTACAGGGGCGCACTACATACGATCCGTGGAATCTTGTATCCGCAAAAGGACCCAACTATAACCTCGTAAATACATTTGTATTGCATCCACAAACGGATATAGATGTGGAATTTCAGTGGATTTTGGATCCAGATCCCAGATATTGGATGATGGGACACATTTTTAGATACGTGCAAGTTATATGTGCAATTTTCATCATCAAAAAGTGTAACGGAAGACAAAAATGGACAAACTATTTGTGTTGTTGTTGTAGAGAACATGATGCTATTTGTCAAATTTTAGTTCTGTGCAGGTATACGTTCTGAGCAGTGAGTATATCTAATTAAGCGATGTACTAAATTATCATAATGATGAGCCACGCACCTATTCTATACACGTTGAAATGGTGCTGTTTCGTAACTTATCACGATAGTGTCACCTCTGCTAAGTGAGACTCAGTCTATGTAGTTATTGATGCATACTACTGAGCCTAAATCATTGCAGTACAATATTTGCATGTACTCTGTCCCTGTCGCACAAGTACATAGCTCCCCGGGTGCGGTACACTTAACGAGCTGATTCACCAATGTCATCCGTTTTTCGACTTGGCTCTTTTGTTTTGATGCATCACACGTTCGTTAACAATGGTGCACCGTGAACCAACTCTATACCGCATATTTAGACATTTTACGTAACATAGCATCCACCCGACGCAGAAAACTTCGCTGACGGCCGCTACGTTACAAAGCAAGAAATAAATCCGTTTGTGTTTCCATCCAACATATAGAACACTACGTCTATTGTCCGCAGAGCGCGAGGCATCGGTTGACATTACCGTTACATTCCTGCTAATGCCCGCAAACACAAACAAGGGATAACGTATTGACAGTCGACAGTTGACAGTCGACAGTTGACAGTCGACAGATTGACAGTTTGACAGTCGACAACACATTGGCGCCTGCCACATTTCCGGGACGTTTTGATCACTGCTCAGTACATTGGCTCGATTTGATCAGTACATTGGCTCGTTTTGATCAGTACATTGGCTCGTTTTGATCAGCACATTGGCTCGTTTTGATCAGTACATTGGCTCGATTTGATCAGTACATTGGCTCGTTTTGATCAGTACATTGGCTCGTTTTGATCAGTACATTGGCTCGTTTTGATCAGTACATTGGCTCGTTTTGATCAGTACATTGGCTCGTTTTGATCAGTACATTGGCTCGTTTTGATCAGTACATTGGCTTGTTTTGATCAGTACATTGGCTCGTTTTGATCAGTACATTGGCTCGTTTTGATCAGTACATTGGCTTGTTTTGATCAGTACATTGGCTCGTTTTGATCAGTACATTGGCTCGTTTTGATCAGTACATTGGCTCGTTTTGATCAGTACATTGACTCGTTTTGATCAGTACATTGGCTCGTTTTGATCAGTACATTGACTCGTTTTGATCAGTACACTGGCTCGTTTTGATCAGTAAATTGGCTTGTTTTGATCAGTACATTGGCTCGTTTTGATCAGTACATTACCTCGTTTTGATCAGTATATTGGCTCGCTTTGATCAGTACATTGGCTCGTTTTGATCAGTACATTGGCTCGTTTTGATCAGTACATTGGCTTGATTCGATCAGTACATTGGCTCGTTTTGATCAGTACATTGGCTCGTTTTGATCAGTACATTGGCCCGTTTTGATCAGTGCATTGGCTCGTTTTGATCAGTACACTGGCTCGTTTTGATCAGTACATTGGCTCACATTCGGCTCTGATTGGTATGCTGTGTTTTCTGCGCACACAATCAACTTTGGATTGATATTATGTGTATGCGACATTTTATCAACATTTATATAGCGAATATTTAATGCAGCGGCGATAGATACTTTCGGAACAGAGTTTCGAACCTCTCAGCGCCTAAGATAAGCAATTTGTTTACGGTGGGAAGATTGTGCGTAGGTATGTCCAAGTTTAGTCTCCAAATACCCTCTCGATGTGCATCAATGGTTTGAAGGTACGAAACGACCTATCTGTTGCCTACTCTCATAGTGCCGAAAAAGATGATTTAATAAAGACAAAAACAAGATAAGAAGCTTTCGACTTGCGCCTTCATCAGCTAATGATCATCAGCCTTACCCTGAATAATTAGCCCTGAAGAAATCGCAAGGCTAGGTTATAGTGATTGCATTTAATCTGTTCTGCATTGGTTTTAATTAACCATAACATGAGCACAGGTTATATTTTCTTTACGCCTTCATCAGCCAATGGCTGATGAAGACGCAAGCCGAAACCTTCTTATCTTGTTTTTGCTTTACTACATCATCTAATTCGGCACTATGAGAGTTAGGTCATTACTTATTATTATCATTATGTCTCTCAAAACAGTGTTAAAACTATTCAATGTTATTAAAAGTGTTAAAAACAACAACAATGCAAGGACAAACCTATTGGCCTTCAGTGCTTATTGTTCTATTTACGTTTTAATGACATCAAGTGTGAAACATCTGTCATGCATTTTCTTTAGGTACAGGGTAAATGAAAGAATGGATTTACCCAATCTCCCGGCCACGTCATTGTGCAGAATATGTGCAGACAATATCGGTCATACAAAACCAATACAATGTTAAAATCATTCGATTTTAAAGAAAACCCACACGGCGAGAAGAAAACACCCTGATTGGGTCGGGAACCGAGCGGGCGGTTCTTAAAAGTGTGTTTTCCAATGTGATAAAGCACTTAAATATTGTATTTGAGTTAAACAGGACATGCCAAGGACGGCGACCCGGTCACCATCTTTCGCCGGCCGCAGGCGGTCACGTGACCGGACGGGTCAGCCCGGGCCGGTCGAGCGCGAGGCCGGCGGCGGCGGGTAGTGACCGCAACTACTATCACAGGGAAGACAGGGTAATGCATTGACCCGCTGCCCCTCATTCCGACAACACACAATTTCAGAAATTTAATTCGATCTTTTTACATGCACGTTTTCGTGTGTAAATTTTCAGCCACCTCAATCTGGTAGTTGCAAAACAATAAGCATTTGAAAACCATGGTTACGGTCGGGCCGCTCATATGTAGTATTTTCCCCTTAATTGACGAAGACGTGACGTCCGCTCGGTAACAACGTCGTGGCAAAGCATTACCATTGGCAACTTCATTCCCGTCATGTTACACATGCCAGTCAATCTATACCAGAATCGAAACATGTATATGCCACAGATGACGAGTAAACGACTGACTGACCAAGTGAACAACTTGCTGCCTGCATGTTTTCGTCTTTATGGTTTATATTTTGTATTTAATGTTCATCGTTCTATAAGTTAACTGTTTAACCCGTTAGCAACACGAAAAGCACAAATATGGTTTTAATTAGACGACTCACGACCGACGGTGTAAAAGGCCTTTAAAAAGTGAATTATTTTACAGCTCCGTTATCGTCAGCCAGACCATATAAGTGGGATGCATTATGTCTAGAAAAAAGTGGCGTCAATTTCAACATATTCAGTCGCAAAACTTGTGGTTAGAAACTGGTTATGCGATGTTAAAATGCTGTTTTATTGATATAAAGGTGGAGTAAAAAATGTTGAAGGGTAAAAATACTAACGGACTTTTAGTGAGAAAATTGTGCTGCGATTAAAGGGGACGCATTGCGTGACATCGCAACAAGTGACGAGACAAATGATGGAAAAGTTAATTTATTTAGTAATTTAGTAATTAGTAATAATAATTTAAATTGAGTAATTTATGTGTGTATTTTACTGCTGGCTAACACATCGATTTGCTTAAATACATACTTGTTAATACAAAGTTACAAGCCACGAAAGAAGTGCGATAAACACATGCCGCAATATTTAAGAATACAAAGCGACACAAAAGTGAAAGCGTTCTAATTAATATGTATGTGGTATATTCCTGAAATATGTCGTTAACTATAAAGCTCAAGATTTTTAGTTGTAGTCTTGTTAAAATAAAGCTCAAGCCAAGACGATTTTCACACGTGTATTAATGTCCGCCCGTATAGCTCAGTCGTGAGAGCGCTGAACGTACCCTGGCAAGGTGGGTTCGAGACGCTTCGGCGCTCGCTATTTGCTCCTGGCGGGGATGACCTGCGGCCGGTGACAGTGGCCGTGTTCAAGGTCAGATGAAGCCAGCGAGCCGTCCTCACTCCTCAGTCGTTAGGAGACGTTAAACTTCGCCTTCAAACTCTGCCAGTGACCTGGAACTGGGCGATAGGATGGTGGGGTCAGGGCCCTCCCAACAAGCTTAGCTTACCTTGGGTCCTGATCTCGGAAATCCATCCCATCAAAAGATTCGAACTTAATTTATAGCACAATGTGCTGTGTGTGCACAATGTGTGCTTATAGCCATTATCAAGATACCAGTAAGGCGCCGTAATTGGCGAGGAACGAGCGAGCGCGATCGAAATGCATGGTTAATTTCAACTCGATCGGGCAAGTAATTTCTGGGATATAAAAAAAATGGTGATCACGTGCGTACGTGCAGAGGCATCCCACCCATGACTTATGGAAAGGCGGCGGCTGAGAGGTCCCTAACTACACACCAAATTAGAACACAATCGGGTTTGCCGTTCCTGAGATATATAATAGGGGTGTGCACGTGCGCACATGCAGAGGCACCCCACCCCTGATTTGTGGGAAATTGGCGGCTGAGGGGTTCCTAACCACGCATCAAATTTGCCATAATCTGCCCAGCCGTTGCAAAGTTTTTGCGAGAAAATACTTTTCAACACCCCTCACGCGGCACGCGCCAGGTGCATTGGTAGTCACCCACATGCGTCGCCACTGGTCTCAAACAGGGTAGGTTGGATGGGGCTGCCCAGCAAAGCAGCCTGCTTGTCAATCAGACGTGTGGTTGCAGAGATATGAGCTTCTCAACAGCGTCGCCACGGGTCGGGTCGGGCCGGGCCGGGCCGGGCCGCTCATATTCAGATTTTCCCATATACCACGGAAGGACGAGCGAGCGCTTCGCGCTCGCTCGTAATAAAGCGTTGAGTACAAACTACTTACTAAATATAGCCCGGCCTCTCTTTCTCACGCATTCGGTAATCGTTGCTAACGCACTCTAGAGTTCTTTCTACACAGCACGTCAACTTGTTACAGACAAAACTATGCAAACTATCGCCATCTCGGTGATCACACGTCATGAGCTGACAAGTCGTCCACGTCTGTGTAGTCAAGCTGTTCTGTACCACACATAGTATCGCACTATGAAGGCGGTGCCATGTGTCATTGCGTCAATTGCGTCACGGAAACAATTGATACTATCAAGCTTTGCGAAGGTTTATTACCAAAACCTCAGAGATAACGGACAATTGCCGAGTCAGTTTGCCAGTGAAACCCTGTCTCATAGCTTTAAATAAACATGTAAATAACCGTTGAATGGGTTACAAAAAACAATCAGAAAATATGATCAGTCTTGTCATGGCTATGGATGGCTTCGCCAAGACCATTAATGACGAAAAGACCAATACTACACTTTAAACTAGCATATAATTCCCAGTATTGTTTTCGTTTACGACACACTTCCATCATTCAATATTACTTCAAACATCTGCGAATTTCATTGTCCTTGCCATAAATATGCAGTAAATATAGTATTGTCAATTTGAATGGCTGACATCATTATGAATCTATTGTACTCAGCTTTAAATTAAGTCATATTCAACCAACGCCAAGTAATCATATGTTCAGCGTAAAACTATGACCATTGAGCTTTCCTTGACACCTGACACGGCGCCTCCGATAGTGTGGCTCATCAATTACAGCTAGAAAACCTGCCGTGACTTCATTTCCTGTCCTTGCTGCCAACAGAAGCGTGAGCTGAGAGAGATTCGCCGTCTTCACGCAACCGCCCCACTGGCAAAATCGGCAAGTTCGATATTTGTCATGCTTCTTAACAATGTAATTTATGTCACGCAAGGCCAAATGTCTTGTTCGCTAATTAAACCACAATATGTCTGGCCATTCCAGCTAGAAAGCTGTAATAAAACGTATATTCAGATCAGTGCGAGTCGTAACCTCTCGTGGCGACGCCCGCTCAGCGACTCTCCCGTCTCTCCATATACAGAGGCGTCTCGCTCCCCCGGTGACCCCAAACCCGTGATGGGTGGCGAACAATAGCTCGGGCCGGCGGGCCGGCGCGCCCCTCCGCCACACTGAGACAGCGCCCAGACAGGCGTCCCCGGCGCCCCTCTGCAGGTCCCATACAAACACCACCGGGTGGCGGGCACTGAACTATATAACAACTGGAAGGGTCAAGGGTGCCTGAGAACGCTGGAACGCCGGGCCGGGCGAGGGGTGGCGAGGAGTAGGAATGGAGGGGTCGGACGCGTTTGGTGAAACCAGTAATTATAAGCTTCATGCTTGTAAATATGAATACATTTTGGGTGGATATTGGACGGATTTGATTGAGCTTTACAGCTGTATATTTTGTATCTATTTTTTATTTATTGTATCGACACAGTGCATACTCCGGGCCGATCATTTCTCTACACATCTGTGTTTGTTCCATGTCCGTGCGACTCGTGGTTGCCGAGATACTGGTCCGGGTTTGCATCCCCCCACAACCCCGCTG
This sequence comes from Chirona hameri, assembly GCA_036785665.1. NCBI lineage: Eukaryota > Metazoa > Arthropoda > Thecostraca > Balanomorpha > Balanidae > Chirona > Chirona hameri. The sequence goes on along the minus strand of JAXIVJ010001432.1, from coordinate 40,191 downwards.
TGTTAATCCGCGTTCGGTTCGGCGATCCAACATGGCGGCCAGGCGCGACAGCCGGCGCCATACCCGGCTGCGCGGGCCGCCACCCTGTGGTGGCGGGCCACTGCCCGGCACAGACTGTCTCGGGAGGGACAGAGACGCCGCGAAGTTCACCGGGCACCTGTGCACACAATACAACAAAGGCACAGAAAACCACCGTGTTGGAACGATCGTGACGGAAAGTTTTTTCTTCTCCAATGCTGTGAATCGGAAAGTCAGTCTATTTATTTATTTTGTACATATGTGTTTATAGGACTTTCTCTTCTATAGCGGCAGTCATTTATTTATTTATTTATTTATTCATGTATTTATTTATTCATTCATACGTATCACCAACGGGCAAAAAAACACTAACATGTGAAGTCATCCTACTCTTATTTGAAAGACGGAATGTCCGTGTGTATGCATGTATGTATGTATGTATGTATGTACATACGTATGAAAGCAATATTGTGCCGGGCCACAGCGCCGAAACGGCATGAGCTGCGACGGCCAAATTTTCACACATAAATCAGATATTTGCGAACTTGGATTTTGGGCCAAATTCGGAGCGTGTGCAACGTCTGTGACGCACGTGGGGGTCGAATAATTTGTGAGGGGCTTGCGACCGCCGCCGTCAGATCTGCACGTGCCGTCAGCTCAGAAAGCTGGCTGGACTTTTAAACGAATCTTCTACACATCTGACGCATAAACAGCGCACAATTTGAGTCTTGGTCTGGATACGCAGTGTTCAGTGATGCAGATTGTTGATAACTGTGCTGCATATTTTTGGCTTCATGAAAAAAACGTACCCTCTTTGCTTTAGTGTAAGTCATGTAACTATGTTATGTATTTTGAAGTGCATTTTAATTTACGGGAAGATTGCAAAACGAAATGGACACACAATATGGCAAGGCAAAGGACAAATATATGAGCTTCAGACCAAGAAAAGAAAGGCATAAAATGGGTAGGTACTCGAGTTGAGATATGTTAATGGTGTTTATATTTGTTTTATATTATTTTTATCAGAAAATCGTAAGATAGAGCAAAAGTGTTTTAAGATGTCGTGGTGAGAGAGTGAGAAAGGGCTCAACTGACGCTGCTATCTCGAGTCATTTAGACTAGAGGGTTGTGAGCGACGGTGAATTTTTAACATGTTGCGTATCGCGCAACGCTGGCCATCTAGGCATGTAAGAATAAAAGCAGAATTAAAAGTAAAGTCAAAAATAAAAATATACATAAGAACGAAAATAAAATATAAATATAAATAGACATAAAACACGATGAAGTATACGATGCTATTTACAATGAAAGAAGATGAGGTGGGTAAAATCGTACAAGATGTTCAGTGTGCCTATGTATGAGAGTTTGCCGCGTATCTTATCACATGCCCTCTGTATGACCTTAACCCTCGCCAGTGCAGGGGGAGGGGGGGGGGGGGGGTGGATGTGGATGCCACCCCTCCTCGGTTTTCGGGAATAACTCGCGTAAATACCAACTGATTGCAATGAAATTTTCAGCACCCTACTTGTGAACAATTTGACACATATTCAGAAATTTTTAAGTTGTAGGTCACATGACCCGTGACCTTTGACCTGTTTCTTAAGGTCATGTCAGGCGCAACTGGCGTCCGTAGTATTGATCTTTGTAACTTGTGCAGTTTCATAGTGTTTGTTGTTCAGGAACATATGCACAGGTGTTTCCAGGTGACAGTTGTAGTTTCCCTTGAGATTGTGACCTCGATTGACCTTTTCAGAGGTCAACCGAGGTGACTGACCTCCGACGACTTGATATTACTTTTTTGGCTTCTGGCAGTTTCTAGAACATTTTGTGACGCTGATTTCAAATATGAGATCCATTTTACATAATTATATGTTCCACTGGGGTCATGCGCCTCCACAGGTCAACCGAGGTCACTGACCTCAAATGACCTGACATGACGACGGAGCCTGACCTCGGAAATCCATCCATTCAAAAACATTCGGACTAAATTTATTTAAAAAAAATTACCTGACATGACCTTTTTGAAATTTGGCAGTTTCTAGGGCATTTTATGACGCTGATTTCAAATTTGGCACCCATTTAGCATAATTATATGCTCATTCGCGATTATAGCTCGATTAAATTCAATTTATACGCATTTACAATTTGGTTGAATTTTGGGTCATTGACATGATCTCAGAGGTCACCTAATGACCTAGGACCTCAAAAGTGGATATCAATGGCTTTCTCTCGTGACAAGCAACACGCTCGTTTTTTAATCGCAGCTCTAGCTCAATTAGGGGCGAAACGCTAGGGGGTGTAATCCCCCCCCCCCCCCCAGCTCGGTCATGCACTGATCGGACGCTGCACGGGCGAGGGTTGAGCTGTCGCTGAATACGTCTGCGGTCACCTCACAGTTATTGAGAAAGCTGTTTGTGACCCTGGGCAAACGGCAAAATATCTCACGTCATGCAGGAAGCATATTGTAGAACACTAACGCCTCAATGCACAACAGTATTGTCTCCTTTCCTAAATGCAGGACAAACCGTATAAATAAAGCGAAAGGTAGGACAGGAATAATAGAACCAGTAAGGCGCCGTAGTTGGCGATGAAGGAGCGAGCGCGATGTAAATGTATGTTGAATTTCAACTCGATCGGGCAAGCAGTTTTTGAGATACAAAAAAAGTGCGCACGTGCAGAGGCTTGTGACTTGTGAAAAACCCCTAACTTGTGAAAAAGAGGCGGCTGAGAGGTCCCTAACCACACACCGAATTTCAACACAATCGGCTCAGCCGTTCCTGATATATAGAATAGGGATATGCACGTGCACACGTGCAGAGGCACCCCTGACTTGTGGGAAGGCGGCGGCTGAGAGGTCCCTAACCACAAACAAAATTTGAACACAATCGGCTCAGCCGTTCCTGATATATATAATAGGGGTGTGAGCGTGCGCACGTGCAGAGGCACCCTACCCCTGATTTGTAGGAAAGTGGCGGCTGATGTGTCCCTAACCACACACCAAATTTGCACACAATCTGCCCAGCCGTTGCGGAGTTTTTGTGAGAAACCACTTTTCAACACCCCTCACGCGGCACGCGGCACGCAAAGTGGTAGTCACCCACGTGAGTCGGCACTGACCTCAAACGGGATAAGTTGGATGGGGCTGCTTAGCAAAGAAGTCCATCTGTCAATCGGTCGTGCAGTTGCAGAGATATTAGCTTCTCAAAAGCGTCGCCACGGGCCGGGCCGCTCATATTCAGATTTGTCTCATATACCATGGGAGGACGAGCGAGCGCTTCGCGGTCGCTCGTAATAATTACCAGTAAGACGCCGAAGTTGGCGATGAACGAACGAGCGCGAAGAAAATGTATGGTGAATTTGAACTCCATCAGGCAAGTAGTTTCTGAGATACAAAAAGGGTACGCACGTGCGCACGTGCAGAAGCACCCCACTCCTGACTTGTGGGAAAGTGGCGGCTGAGAGGTCCCTAACCACGCACAAAATTTGAATACAATCGACTCAGCCGTTCCTGATATATATAATAGGGGTGTGCACGTGCGCACGTCCCTGACTTGTGGGAAAGCGGCAGCTGAGGGGTTCCTAACCACGCACCAAATTTAAACACAATCGGCTCAGCCGTTCCTGATATATATAATAGGGGTGTGCACGTGCGCACGTGCAGAGGCACCCCGCCAATAACTTGTTGGAAAGTGGCGGCTGAGGTGTCCCTAACCACGCACCAAATTTGAACACAATCGGCTCAGCCGTTGCGGAGTTATTGCGAGGAAACATCTTCCAACACCCCTCACGCTGTACGCGCCACGCGCAGTGGTAGTCACCCACGTGAGTCTGCACTGGTCTCAAACAGGGTAGGTTGGATGAGGCTGCTCAGCAAATAAACCGTCTTGTCAATCGGAAGTGCGATTGCAGATATATTAGCTTGTCAAAAGCGTCGCCACGGGTCGGGCCGGGCCGGGACGGGCCGGGTCAGGCCGCTCATATTCAAATTTTTCCCATATACCACGGAAAGACGAGCGAGCGCTTCGCGCTTGCTCGTAATAACAGGGATTGGCGACTCACACTGGTTTGTATTAAGGAAAAGCGACCGAAATATTGTGAAAATATTTATCATTTAGGTGGACTTAGCTCGTGACATCGTAACAGTTTGATATCAACTTTCGGGAGAGTCAGCAGATGTATATTGCGTGTAACCAGTAAGGCGCCGTAGTTGGCGATGAACGAGCGAGCGCGAAATAAATGTATGGTGAATTTCAACCCGATCGGGCAAGTAGTTCCTGAGATACAAAAAAGGTGCGCACGTGCGCACGTGCAGAGGCATCCCACCCATGACTTGTGGGTAGGCGGCGGCGGAGGGGTCCCTAACCACACACCAAATTTGAACACAATCGGCTTAGCCGTTCCTGAGATATGGAATAGGGGTGTGCATGTGCACACGTGCAGAGGCACCCCATCCCTGACTTATGGGGAACTGGCGGTTGAGAGGTCCCTAACCACACACCAAATTTGAACACAATCGGCTCAGCCATTCCTGAGATTTAGAATAGGGGTGAGCACGTGCGCACGTGCAGAGGCACCCCACCCCTGACTTGTGGAAAATTGGCGGCTGAGGGGTCCCTAACCACACACCAAATCAGTTCCTGGCCGACCTTGACCGGGGTCGGCTGTGCGACCGCGCGCTCCGCTCGGCGGGCGGGCTCGGTGGACAAGTGCCAAGTGTCTGTACTGAAAGTGTATAGAGTGAGGAGTGAGTGAGGTTTTCAGTGAAGGCACTTTGCGTGGCTGTGACCTGCTGTTCGTAATCACCTCGAAGGATAAGGATGACGAAAAAACGCAAAGCAGCCTCGCCGCTTCAGCCGAGCTCGCCGAGCCCACAGACCAGTGCTCCTGAATGACACAGTGAAATGAAGAAGGAGAATGAGCAACTCCGACAAGAAGTAAGTTACCTGAAAGACCGAATCGATGAAATAGAAAAGGAACAGGATGCGATAAATCAGCGTAGCAGGCTTGTCAGTTTGATATTTTCTGGCCCTGCTATTCCTGAGCCCGTCCGCCGGGAGGAGACTGTAAAAGTCGTGCAGCACGTGATCGAGCAACTCATAAACCACAGGCTTGACATGAATCAGGTACAAGCTGCATTCCGTTTGCGCACCTGAAGTATTTTAGTAGAGTTCACTTCGGCTGCTCAGAAGTCTGAGAGATCCTCTCTTCCGTTCTAAAGCCAAACTGCGGGAACAGGCCTGTTCATCTCAGAGTCGCTGACGCCAAGACGCCAAGAGCTTTTCAGGATGCTGCTGCAGCTGAAAAGGGTACGCCAAATTCATTAAGCATACACGCAATCTGGCGAACTTCTCATCAGAAAACTCTCGGACTCGCCCCCCATCAGAATAACGGATCAGGCCGCCCTGCAACAGCTGACCGCGGAAGTAGCCGGACGGGCCGCGCAGGGGCGGGCCCAGGGTCGGGGGAGCGGCGACAGCCGGACACCTGCCGCTGGAGCTGCTGCGCTCCAGCGAGCTACCAGCTACCCGTCCCCCTCCGAGTCGGGCCTGACTGCGACTCCGAGACTGCTGACGTCAGCGCATCCACTTCCGACCAGTCCGGCGCCCGCGGCCGTCCCCGGCAGCATGAGGCAGAGGCACGTGACAGAGGAACTCTGGTCTCCTCGCACTCCGGCCGCCCCAGAGTGCAGCCTGTCTGCGCCCCTGCCACAGGTCAGGCCGGGGCCGCCGCCGCCGCCGGGCGTCCCGGCGTCCGCAGCGCTGCCTGGCGGCCGGCCTGATGTCTGGCATGACCCGGCCGCCGAGCCTGCGGCCGTGGCCGCGAGCGCAGGCGCGGCGCAGGCGGATACAGGTCTGACCAGAGATTCTGAATCGACTGCATTCGTCGTCTGCTCAGAAACTCTGGCGTCTCCAAGAAAAATGCAGGTATCCGTGGCAGGTCGGTCGCGTGTTATAACAATTTATAATCGGCATGATGTGATCAAGACTGTGTCTGACCTTATCAAGGCAGGACAACGTAAGCCGCATAAATATTGGAGGGACATTGCAAGTTTCTGGCTCGAGTTTGAAAAGCGTGCTGCCGGCGTGGTAGACGAGGCGAGACAGGGAGGTGCGACTGCTCAGAATCACGGCGAGGAAGTGAAGCGTGCCCACGAGGCGGCTAGTCTGCTGCTGCAGGCCAGCAAGGTTGAACTTGACTTTGAGTGTATGTAGGCGACCGAAATTGCAGTATACTAGGCAGTAGACAACGTGTGTTTTTGTATGGTCACTGATGTTGCAACATTAGTGGACACCATGTCCAAAGTTAAACTATGTAATTAGTTTGTTTAACGTTAGCCGATGTTCAGTAAATTTGTTCTGTTCTGCGGTCTTCTCGCTTCCAATCCCATGCATCACTAGTTGCGTGTGTCGCGGCCTCTGTTTCAGGATTCTGAGATAAATACCTGCTTTGTATTGCGAGGAATTAAGCTCTTGTTTTTTTTTTGTTCTCTTAGGACAATATAATTAGTGGTGATATCTACTCATGTACCCACTCTGAGATCATGTGCAATGCATGCTAGTTAGTGCCTACAGATTTGCGTGGAAGGTGCGAGCGATGTATGTACATTCCGACCTGTTGGAAACAGCGTCATGTAAATGCGTCTGGAGCGCGTCATTTGTCATTCGGAGCACGCGACTTGAGTGTGTATATTGGAAGTGATTGTGTGTATGTTATGCTGGTTTGCGTATGCTATATTATGTTAATGAGTGTGTACTTTGTATGTTAATGTGTATGTTTTGCAGCGATTTTCTTGAACTATGCATAATAGTTTTAAAAATGCTCTGATCTTCAAAGGTGTAAAATACATGAAAAACACCAAATTTGCACACAATCGGCTCAGCCGTTGCAGAGTTTTGCGAGAAAATACTGTTCAACATCCCTCACGCGGCACGCGCCGCTATCAGTGATAGTCACCCACATGAGTCGGCACCGATCTCAAACAGGGTAGGTTGGATGGGGCTGCTCAGCAAAGAAGTTAGCTGTCAATCAGACGTGTGGTTGCAGAGATATGAGCTTCTCAAAAGCGTCGCCACGGGTCGGGTCGGGTCGGGTCGGGTCGAGCCGGGCCGCTCATATTCAGATTTTTTTCCATATACCACGGAAAGACGAGCGAGCGCTTCGCGTTCGCTCGTAATGATGTGTTTGTGGCCTGCGATTGTACGAGTGTACACTGTGTGTACACTGTACCGGGTGGATAAAGGTTAGCCCATGTTTTCATAGATTATACAAAACAAGCATCTTTCTCGGAGCAAAACGCATCCTTTTGAATAATTCAATGGCGCGATATGTTCGCGAGCACATTTGTGTACATACATGACACTATGCACAAGACACACACCACGCGGCTCGGCTGCGCAGGGGCATCATCTGCATGGCAATAAGCATCCCAGGAAGCCGATAAACATTGGCTATCCATTGCCCGAATTCCAGCCAACGCAGGATCACGTACCCGAACCTATGGACCTGCACCCACTTTGGTTACTCTCTCTGAGGAGAGATCCTCCAACAGCGAGGGCTTTCAGGAAAACGGTGCAAGAAGGACCAACCCACCGGCTGACCGGCTCCCGCGAATGCCCTTCGCTTGGGGATCACCAAGCGTTATTTCTTATTATCAGGTTATTCTCTTATTCCTGGGTAGGCTAAAGGCTGAAACACAGTCTTCGCGCAGCTGCGCGAACGACTGTGTTTCAGCCTTAAAGGGATTATATGTTTTTCCCCCAGAATAATTGAGTTACATAGTAAAACGTACTTATAAAGGTGGTAGAAGTCCCACGGTAGCCACATTTTTCTGGAAATGACCTCTTCTGTACGTAAGGACATTTCAAAGTGCGCGGTGATGTCACCGCGTACTTTCTGCAGGACCGGCTGAGGCAGAGCCAGCTAATACAAACACCTCACTTGTGGCATATTTCAAGTAAAATAAGCAATATTTGACAAAAACAAACCTGTTTTGTTCCAACGACAGCAGCAGATACCTAGTTTTGCTCATAAAATTCGATATTTTCACAAATTTCATGCCAAAACGCCACCACCAAATTCTCAACGCTTCCGGCCAGAGATAGGCAAACCACAAAACCTGAACGAACAGTGTGTTGTAATAAAGAGTCCCGTAAGCTTTGAATTGCATTGGTGCATTTTAATTGCATTTATATATATATACATATTTTGCATTTTAATTGCAATCATTTTGTGATCCAGTGTAGGACTTGCAGCTTATTCAAAACTCTAAAATTGATTTGATGCAGATCCTAAGATAAAAGTGGTGTGTCCACACTTTTATCTTAGGATCTCCATCAAATCAATTTGAGAGTTTTGGATTAGCTGCAAGTCCTACACTGGATCACTGGATCTACACTGAATCAAGTACTCGTTATCTGATACAAGTCTCGAAGAACGCCAAGGCTTTAACGCTGATAATTGCTGAAATAATGGAATAAATGATCATTGAGAGCCCTGCTATATGTCTCAAACGTGTTTAAAGTTCATACAACTGCAAAAGAGTGCATTTCCTTTCAGGACGGAAACCCGTATAATCCCTTTAAGGACGAGAATCAAGTCGGTTGCGAAAAAATGGCAGAGACGCAAGATAAAAACGCTTTTTACATTTATCCTTTAATAGGGAACAAAGGTATCACTGCTTTACCGGGCTGGCAGTTTCGTGGTGTTTATTAAGCATTGAAGTGATGTGAAATGTGATAAATGAAAAAGGATCCGCCACAGTCTGCATCGGCGGTCTCGGAACCTTCGAGCTCTAAAGCAAATATATAATGAGCTTATTGTTTAACCCTCGCCCGGGTAGGGGAAAATCACTACGTGTTCGAGTAGGGGGGGGGGGGGGGGGGGGTACGACCCCACGTTAGCGTTTCGTTCTTAATTGAGCTAGAGCTCCGATTCAAAGAGGAGCATGTTGCATGTGACGGGAGGAAGCCGATGATACCCGATTTTAAGGTATTGGATCATTAGGTGACCTCTGAGGTCATGTCAATGACCCAAAAGTCATCCAAATTGTAAATGCGTATACATTGCATTTTATCGAGCTAGAATCGTGAATGAGCATATCATAATGCTTAATGGGTGCCAAATTCGTAATCAGCGTCACAAAATGTCCTATAAACTGCCAAATTCCAAAAAGGTCATGTCAGGTCATCTGAGGTCGGTGTCCTCGGTTGACCCGTGGAAGTGCATGACCCTAGTGGTACATATAATTATGTAAAAAGGATACCCAATTTGAGATCAGCGTCACAAAATGTCCTGGAAACCGCCAGAAGCCCAAAAAGTCATCTGAGGTCATCAGAGGTCAATGACCTCAGTTGACCTCTGAAAAGGTCAATGGAGGTCACAATCTCACTGGAAACCACAACTGTCACCTGCAAACACCTGCTGATATGCTCCTGAACAACAAACCCTCGGAACTTCACAAGTTACAAGCATCGATACTGCGGGACGCCATTTGCGCCTGACATGACCTTGAGAAACAGGTCATAGGTCACGGGTCATGTAGGTTATAAATGAGAAAAAAATCAGAATATGTGTGTATTTTTTCCTCAAAAGTGGGATACTGAAAGTTGCATCGTAATCGGTTGGAAACTACGCGAGTTATTCCAGAAAAACCGAGGGGGGTGACATCCACCCCCTACCCGGGCGAGGGTTAAAGCACTGTTAGGTGACTACTTGCTTTATATCCTATCTTCTTTTTCATAAGGTGATATGTAAGGTGATTACGAGCGAGTGCAAAGCGCTCGCTCGTCCTTCCGTAGTATATGGGAAAAATCTGATTATGAGCGGCCCGGCCCGTTCCGGCCCGGCCCGGCCCGGCCCGACCCGACCCGTGGCGACGCTTTTGAGAAGCTCATATCTCTGCAACCGCACTTCCGATTGACAAGCGGACTTCTTTGCTGAGCAGCCCCAACCAATCTACCCTGTTTGAGATCGGCACCGACTCATGTGGGTGACTATCACTGCGCGTGGCGCGTGCCGCGTGAGGGGTGTTGAAAAATGTTTTCTCGCAAAAACTTCGCAACGGCTGGGCAGATTATGTGCAAATTCGGTGTGTGGTTAGGGGCCCCTCAGGCCTCAGCCGCCAGTTTACCACAAATCAGGGGTGGGGTGCCTCTTCACGTGCACACGTGCATACCACTATTCTATATCTCAGGAACGGCTGAGCCGATTGCGTTCTAATTTGGTGTGTGGTTAGGGACCTATTAGCCGCCACTTTCTCACAAGTCAGGGGTGGGGTGCCTCTGCACATGCGCACGTGCTCACCCTTTTTTATATCTCAGAAACTACTTGCCCATCGAGTTGAAATTCACCATACTTTTCGATCGCGGTCGCTCGTTCCTCGCCGACTACGGCGCCTTACTGGTATAGTAAGGATTTGATCCCGTGAAGTGTTGTGCCGCTGCAGGCGTGTTGATCCCGTGCCCGTGAGGTGTTCAGCCGCCATTAAAGCCCCACTTTAATGCAAATTCCGAGTCGCCCGCTCTGTTGTGCCTTCAGCATTTGTGTTACATGTATTATACGGTGCGATGACTGACATGTCAGCTTTACATTTACAGCCGCCATGTTCATTTAAGTAGTTCAGCTACCACGAAGTGATTACCGAGCGGGCGTGAAGCAGCCGTGAGGTTTCTCATTAGCTTGCTAGACAAATTTACATTTGACCCGGCCCGAACCGGCCCGACCCAGCCCAACCTGGCCCGAACCGGCCCGAACCGGCCCGAACCGGCCCGAGCCGGCCATACAGACGCTTTTCGGAAGCTAATAATTTTCCAACTACTGCTCCGATGGAGATCGGGTTTTCACCATTGGATAAGACCATCAAATCAATTTTGATTTTGGTATGGTGCGCTCTGATAGGGGTGGTACCACAGCGCGTGGAACACGCAAAAGTCGAAATGAACAAAAATCATTCTTGATCAAAAATGGCATAGTATTAATATAAGCATTCGTTTTGTATACGCTTAAGCATGCAGCGCTCAGGACGTACTCCCTTTTGGAGGATTCGAGAAAGGAGAATATACACAATTTAATACAGCTTAATTTTTATGTTGGCATGTACGGAAGCCTGACAATTTTTATGGAGGACTAAAAGGACTAAAAGGAGTATGTGTTACAACCACGTGTGCTCCCGTACCTTGTCATATTTAAAACCTGTTTTATCTTTACCAGAGCGCGCCCGCTCGGTCATCGCCCAAAAGGGCGTTTTACTGGTTGATATCTGGAAAATACTTCGAGTCGATGCTTCCACTTTGTAAATTATATCTTATAGAGGAACTGTTATCGAAATGGTACCGAAAAGCACACACATAATCTTGAATCGCGTTCTGAAAGGATGCTTCCGCATAAAATCGCAAAACATGTCTCACTATACATTAATGAATGACACCATTCTGCTACCACCCGCACCAAGCTATCGATCGAGTCACAACGAATGCGCTATGCCTATAACCGTTTTGAATAGTGAACCATTTCAGCAGTTCTGAGTAATCTTTCCAACTTCAACGAACCGGTTAGAGACCTGTTTTGGAAGCCGGTGTGTTTTGCACACCATTGCGGTAAATGATCGGGGCGACACTGTTAGGACATTCATGTTGGCTCAGCTGGAGACACCAGACTGACATAACCCACCCTGTGACAGCGCGTGTCAGCATGGCGACTCCTAGAACATTCATGTTGGCTCAGCTGGAGACACCAGACTGACATAACCCACCCTGTGACAGTGCGTGTCAGCATGGCGAGTCCAACTGTCGGCAACAATAGGCTGACGTGCATAATACGTCGGATGTTCATCGTTCTCGGAAAACAGGATTGTGACTGAACACAGGAAAATCCAGTTCTACCCATGCACTTGGCGTGCTTACAAGGGAGTCTGAGGTACAGAGCGTGATCTGAGGTATAGCGTGAAAACTATATAAGTCGGGGACGTCTGACAACCCGGTAGCATTTCATCAGAACTACTGCACGAAACGCTGCACCATCATGCGCCTATTCGTAAGTACCTATTCAATACATAGTCTCATGTTGGACTAGCTTGGAAACATAGTATGTAACAGAAGGCGTATAACTAACGTATACAAATGTTATCTGCCTGTTCAAGCTACTGCTTTACATTATTTGCATTGTGTTATAGCAACTATTGAATCGTTTTATTAAACTTTCGCACTGATATTACATAGCATTATTTTGGTAATTCATCTGGTAAGCAATGGAATGTTACTATTTCTTAGCTTGCAGTAATAGGAAATTCATCGAAAATGGTTTGATCATGCGTTTAGGCGCAATATGACTACTTAACCCTCGCCCGGGTAGGGTAAAATCACTACATGTTCGGGTAGGGGGGGTACGACCCCCCTCCCCTTAGCGTTTCGCCCCTAATTGAGATAGAGTTTCGATTCAAAGACGAGCGTGTTGCTTGTGACAAGAGGAAGCCGATAATATCCAATTTTAAGGTGTTGGGTTATTATGTAACCTCTGAGGTCATGTCAATGACCAAAAGGTCATCAAAATTGTAAATGCATATAAATTGAATTTTATCGAGCTAGAATCGTGAATGAGCACACCATAATGCTTAATGGGTGCCAAATTCGTAATCAGCGTCACAAAATGTCCTAAAAACTGCCAAATTCCAAAAAGGTCATGTCAGGTCATCTGAGGTCAGTGACCTCGGTTGACCTGTGGAAGCGCATGACCCCAGTGGAACATATAATTATGTAAAATGGATCCCAAATTTGAAATAAGCGTCACAAAATATCCTAGAAACCGCCAGAAGCCCAAAAAAGTCATCTGAGGTCATCGGAGGTCAATGACCTCAGTTGACCTCTGAACAAACACTCGGAAACTGCACAAGTTAATAGCATCGATACTGCGGGACGCCAGTTGCGTCTGACATGACCTTGAGAAACAGATCATAGGTCACGGGTCATGTGGGCTAGAAATTCAAAACTTGCAGAGCATGTCGAAAATTTTCAAAAGTAGGGTACTGAAAGTTCAGCGCCGTACCCAACGTCGGCGCTGGTCCAGGATCTGCAGTTTTACCAAGTCGCTGCTGCAATACTCGGAGGAGGTCCCATCGATGACGGCGGCCAACGTGTTTAGTCGCCACCTTTGGTACCGCGCCGTTCCGGTGCTCGGCGCCACCTTCGCCGTGCCGGGGAGGAGGGGGGGGGGGGGGGGGGGGGGGGGGGGGGGGCGTTTGAACGTCCCCCTCAAACTCGGCCCAATGGAGAATAGGTGAGAACAAAAATAATAATGTTCCATAGCTCGTCAAACTTGGTGTCGACATTATTTCGGCTATTTATACCTCAATATTATCCTGAGCGAAAAAATAGCGAAAATAATGTCGACACTAATTTTGACGAGCTATGGAACATTATTATTTTGTTCTCACCTATTACCCATGGGGCCGAGTTCGAGGGGGACGTTCAAATGCCCCCACCTCCCTCCCAGGCACGGCAAAGGTGGCGCCGAGCAACGGAACGGCGCGGTACCAAAGGTGGCGACTAAACACGTTGGCCGTCGTCATCGGTGGGACCTCCTCCGAGTATTGAAGCAGCGACTTGGTAAAACTGCAGATCCTGGGCCAGCGCCGACGTTGGGCACGACGCTGCGTACCAATCGCGTACTAATCACGTGTTCAGTCGCAGCTTGCGTCGCTATCAGTGTTTTGCAGCTTTTCTTCAGAATGAACATTTTCAAATAGTTTCAGAACATTCTCCCAAACTCTTTTCTCTTTCTGCATTTGAATGCTACCCCGGTTCCAAAAGCCAGTCACATGTTTAATCGTTGCCGCAGCAGCGTATATCCTAAACCCTAGTCAACCTCTTCATTAGAGGTGAATAAAATACGAGCACCTGGCGATAGGAATACATAGTGTATTCTCTTATTGACTCTCCAGCGTGCTTTATGAGGCACAACTTATATTTTGCTCGCGTTTTAACAGCCATGGCACGACGGACAAAGCACCTGCACTATCAATTGTGACTTAAAATCCTGCTAATCTGAGGTGCCGGAGCGATCCTTGGGGCGCCGGCACCAGCCCCCCCCCCCCCCCCGGTGGCGACACCCATGGCTGTCACTGTTACCGTTTTATTATTGTCACTGTACTGTTTAACTTCACAAATCACTTGCTGCAACAATAAAGCACTAAATTAATTCATCACACCTCCATTTGGAAGTTCCTTGTACCCGACATCGTAAGACAATATTATAGGCCATACGCCTATAGTAGAGGGACCGTGTAATCTTGGAGGCCATTGCGCAACCTCTAAATATTCATATTTTTCCAAATAATTTTACAGGTGATGTTTTTGTTAGTAACATCTCATTTTGCGGGGACGTCCCAATACAAATGCCAAACTTCGAAAGAAAATGTCACCCTAGTACACACACACACACACACACACACACACACACACACACACACACACACACACACACACACACACACACACACACACACACACACACACGCACACGCACACGCACACGCACACGCACACGCACACGCACACGCACACGCACACGCACACGCACACGCACACGCACACGCACACGCACACGCACACGCACACGCACACGCACACGCACACGCACACGCACACGCACACGCACACGCACACGCACACGCACACGCACACGCACACGCACACGCACACGCACACGCACACGCACACGCACACGCACACGCACACGCACACGCACACGCACACGCACACGCACACGCACACGCACACGCACACGCACACGCACACGCACACGCACACGCACACGCACACGCACACGCGCACGCGCACGCGCACGCGCACGCGCACGCGCACGCGCACGCGCACGCGCACGCGCACGCACACGCACACGCACACGCACACGCACACGCACACGCACACGCACACGCACACGCACACGCACACACACATTGTGTTTAGTAACTCAACACGTTATTTTGCAGTGGGTTATCTCGTGTAATATCATCTGTATGGATCACAATTGTATTTTGGGGCATAGGCGGTCCCAGAGGTGGGAGACAAACGCATGGCCAAATGCTACAGGCGCTACCAGGGATGAAATTAGGGGGGAATTGTGGACCCATGGCGTGACACTACATAGCAAAGGATAAGATACAGATAAGATCAAGCATAAGCGAAGATAAAGACAACAAAAGACAAGGTTCAATTTCCCTACCCTTCTCCTCCTGAGCACACCACTGCACAAACCAAAACTGCCATTATTTACTTGTTCATGCATACACATGGAATCATAAGCAGCCAAAACAGAAATCAAATCGCAAAAATATTATAGTGACATCTTTAGATACCCCCTTTTGAATTGCCTGGGGACGCCATTGGGTTAATTTCCCAAAACTTTAAAAAATATTGTATGTTGGAGCATATAATTAGGTGGCAAAATACACCAATATGGAAAAATTGCGTTGAACTAACGTTCCAGGGCAAATAACCTAAAATGCATGGCTACCCCCCCCCCATTTTGTGCTACCTGTATCCTCTCATGGCGACATTTTGCATATTTGTGAAAATATAAATGTAGTTCAAGCTGATAGAAATCGAATGCCGCTTTCCAGGAGTGAATCAGTCTAGTGGTTTTGGAGATAAGGGGAGGGGGGGGGGGGGGGGGGGCGAATAGACCCCCACAGTTTTGTATCCTTTTTAGCCCGACAGTAATATAGTTAAGTGTTGATATACAATTTATTCTTGGTATTTCTCTGAGGGTTCCTTTTATTATCCCGAGGGGTCACGGGCTCCAATTACAGAACCGGAGTCCTGGGATAGCCTCACTTGCTTTTTTTTTTAAAGCGATCATGTTGACGAGCGATTGAATGACTTGAATTATTGTTTATTGAGCATAATATGTAAACAAACAGTTGTCCCACTAGCTCCAACATTTCATTTTTATTTCTGTATTAGGAAATACTACTTATCATGATGTTTAGAACCATGTCGCTAAATTAAATTATGAACAATTTGGTAATTATTTGTGTAATTTATTGTATCCATTCATTCATTCATTCATTCATTCATTCATTCATTCATTCATTAATTAATTCATTCATTCATTCATCCATTTGTTCGTTCATTCATTCATTGTGTGATGCAATGTAACATTCTTTTCAAGTTTAGTCCCCACGTTTAGTCAAGTCTTGTTGCTGATGGTCTGCCTGATGATTGTCTGTCTCTCCGCAGGTGCTCCTGCTGGCGCTGGTGGCGGCGTCAATCGCCATGCCCACCAACAGTGGCGTGACCTCCTACCGCGCTGATGACGCTGGTGACGCTGATGACGCTGATGACGCCGTCGAAACCAAACCCTACGGCACAGACGATCATGGCGCTCCGGTAGGACCCAACTACCACCAGCACGCCACCGGTGTGGAGGATGTAGAAGGTGCAGACGATCTGAAAAATGACGACGATTTACAAGTGGTTGGTGGTCCGAAGGATGTTGACGATTCAGAAAACGTCGACATTTTGAAGGATGTTGATGATTCAAGCGATGATGACAATTTGAATAAGCTCAGCGAATCAATAGATGCTGATGACACCAACTACTCAGCAGGCTCAAAAGATGTCGAAGGCATAGATGGAGAGGCATCAGTATCTGTTGAAGCTTCAGTGGATGCTGACGATTCTGATAGCATTGACAGTGTGGGAGGCTTTGACGGCTCAACAAGTGATGATGATGTGGATGATTCTAATCAGTCAGATGAAAATGACTCATCGAATGACTCAGAATTAGCTAACACAAACATTTCCGACAACAATGACGATTCGAAGAACGAGGAGGTAAACTCCCAAGTTCACAACTCTGAAGATGCCTACGTATCAGATGAAGATGACTTGGAGAGTGAGGGCAAATCCGAGGATGTTTACAAGATCAAGGATACTGATGATGTAAAAGAGCTTGATGAAGTGGAATATGTCGGTGGTTCAGATGATGTCAATTACTCAAACGACAATGAAGAAGCAGACACTCCTTACAAGGGTTTAAAGTATTCTGACGATCTAGACGTGCTTGAAGGTCCAGATAATGCTATCGAAGATAACGACAACTTTAATGGTGACGGCAATGCAAATGACAGACACAATTTCAAGTTTGATGAATATACAGATGATGCCGATAATGCTATTCATGATGACGATGCTGCTTATGACTCAATATTTGCTGACGATAGAGAAGACATTGATTCTTCAGAGAATATTGAAGATTCACAGGATATTACAGATTCAGAGGATGCTGAAGATTTAGAAGATACGGATGGTTCAGATGAGGTTGAAGACTCCGAATATGTTCAAGATTCACTAGACACTGAAATTGAAAAGGATGTTGAGAGTGCAGCTGAAATTGGGGATTCAGATGATGCTGAAGATGCCGAGGAATCAGAGGGTACTGCGAGATCAGACGATGTTGAAGAATCGGAGTATGTTAAGGAATCAGATGGTAGTGAGGCATCAGAAGATGCTAAGGAATCAGAGGATGTTGATGAATCAGAGGCTTCTGAAGAATCAGTGAACGCTGAAGAGTCTGAGGACGCTGAGGAATCAGAGGATACCGAGGAATCTGAGGATACTGAGGAATATGAGGATACTGAGGAATATGAGGATACTGAGGAATATGAGGATACTGAGGAATATGAGGATACTGAGGAATATGAGGATACTGAAGAATCTGAGGATTCTGAGGAATCAGTGAACGCTGAGAAATCTGAGGATACTGAGGAATCTGAGAACGTTGAGGAATCTGAGAACGTTGAGGAATCTGATGACGTTGAAGAATATGAGGACGCTGAGGAATATGAGGACGCTGAGGAATCTGAGGATACTGAGGAATCTGAGGATGCTGAGGAATATGATGATACTGAGGAATATGAGGATACTGATGAATCTGAGAATGTTGAGGAATTAGTGAACGCTGAGAAGTCCGAGGATACTAAGGAATTTGAGGACGTTGAGGAATCTGAGGACGTTGAGGAATCTGATGGCGCTGAGGAATCTGAGAATACTGAGGAATATGAAGATACTGAGGAATCTGAGGATGCTGAGCAATCATTGAACGCTGAGGAATCTGAGGATGTTGAGGAATCTAAAGATTTTGAGGAATCGGAGGATCCTGAGAAGTCTGTGTACGATGAGGAATCAGAGGATGCTGTGGGAGCAGAGTATGCCGAAGATGCAGATGATTTCAACGAAGCAGAGGATGATGGGGAAACAAAGTATGCTGGGGAAACAAAGTATGTTGAGGAATCAGATGATGCTGAGGGACCAGAGGATGCCGAGGAATCAGAGGCTTCTGAAGAATCAGAGGACGCTAAGCAATCTGATAATGTTGAGGAATCAGAGGATGCTGATAAAACAGATGATGCTGAGGAATTAGTGAACACTGATGATGCTGATGAATCAGAAGATGCCGATGAATCGGAAGATGCTGAGGAATCAGTGAATGCGGAGGCATCAGAGGACGCTGAACAATCTGAGGGTGCTGAGGAATCTGAGGATGTTGAGGAATCTGAGGATGCTGAGGAATATGAGGATACTGAGGAATCTGAGGATGCTGAGGAAGCTGAGGATGCTGAGGAAGCTGATGATGCTGAGGTATCTGAGGATGCTGAGGAATATGAGGATACTGAGGAATCTGAGGATGTTGAGGAATCAGAGGATGCTGAGGAAGCTGAGGACGCTGAGGAAGCTGAGGATGCTGAGGAATCTGAGGATGCTGAGGAATATGAGGATACTGAGGAATCTGAGGATGTTGAGGAATCAGAGGATGCTGAGGAAGCTGAGGATGTTGAGGAATCTGAGGATGTTGAGGAATCTGAGGATTCTGAGGAAGCTGAGGATGCTGAGGAAGCTGAGGATGCTGAGGAATCTGAGGATGCTGAGGAATATGAGGATACTGAGGAATCTGAGGATGTTGAGGAATCAGAGGATGCTGAGGAAGCTGAGGACGCTGAGGAAGCTGAGGATGCTGAGGAACCTGAGGATGCTGATGAATCTGAGAATGATGAGGAATCTGAGAATGCTGAGGAATCTGAGAATGCTGAGGATTCGGAGGATGCTGTGGAATCTGAGGATGCTGATGAATCGGAGGATGCTGAGGAAGCTGAGGATTCTGAGGAATCGGAGGATGCTGAGGAATCTGAGGATGCCGAGGAATCGGAGGATGCTGAGGAATATGAGGATGCTGAGGAATCGGAGGATGATGAGGAATCGGAGGATGCTGAAGAGTCAGAAGATGTTGAAGGAGCAGAATATGCTGAAGATATAGAGGATGTTAAAGAAACAGAGGATGCTACAGAATCAGAGGATGTTGAAGAAACAGACTATGCTAAGGAATCTGAGGATGTTGAGGAAGCGGGGGACGCCGATGAATCTGAGGATGCGGAGGAATCAGCGAACGCGGAGGAATCAGATGATTCTGAGGAATCAGATGATACTGAGGAATCAGATGATTCTGAGGAATTAGATGATTCTGAGGAATCAGAGGACGCTGAGGAATCTGGGGATGTTGAAGAATCCGAGGATGCTGAGGAACTTGAGGATGATGAGCAATCTGAGAATGATGAGGAATCTGAGGATGCTGAGGAATCTGAGGATGTTGAGGAATCAGAGGACGCTGAGGAATCTGGGGATGTTGAAGAATCTGAGGATGCTGAGGAATCTGAGGATGCTGAGGAACTTGAGGATGATGAGCAATCTGAGAATGCTGAGGAATCTGAGGATGCTGAGGAATCTGAGGATGCTGAGGAATCTGAGGATGCTGAGGAATCGGAGGATGCTGAGCAGTCAGAGGATGTTGAAGGAGCAGAGTATGTTGAAGATATAGAGAATGTTAAAGAAACAGAAGATGTTAAAGAAACAGAAGATGCCAAAGAAACAGAGGATACTAAAGAAACAGAGGATGTTAAAGAAACAGAGGATGCTAAAGAAGCAGACTATGCTAAGGAATCTGAGGATGTTGGGGAAACAGGGGACGCTGATGAATCTCAGGATGCGGAGGAATCGGCGAACGTGGAGGAATCAGCGGACGCTGAGGAATCTGAGGATGCTGAAGAATCTGAGGATGCTGAAGAATCCAAGGATGCTGAAGAATCTGAGGATGCTGAGGAATCTGAGGATGCTGAGGAATTTAAGGACGCTGAGGAATCTGAGGATGCTGAGGAATCTGACGATGCTGAAGTCAATTCGAAGTCAAAGAACACAGAAGAGTCAGGATATTACGACAGTGAAAAGGATGCCGAGATTTCAGATACTATTGAAGATGCAGAAGATGCTGCGACTTTGGAAGATGTCAACAACTTAATAGATGCTGCCGGCGGCTCAAAGGATGATAATGTATCACAAGACGTTACCAGTTTGCTAGATGATGATGATATATCTGATCTCGATGATTCTGGGAGCGGCGAAACTCTTCTGAAGGACGACGCTTCCTTGGATGCTGATGATTCTCTTACTGCTGGAGATTAAATGGGTGATGATAGTTCGCATGAAGATTTGCCAAATAGTGATGATTGACAGCGTACTTCTTCCAAAGATGGAAATTACATAACTGTCAGTTCTGGCAGCGGAGATGTATCTGTAGATAACGAAGACTTGCAGAAAGGTGACGATGCAAAAGAAGCTGTCAACTCCACGAATGATTCAGATGACGATGACCGCGGACTGCGTAAGCTTCACATGTAGAGAGTTATTCGGAAGACACGGCCACGGCTCGAACGGTAGTGCGAATTTAGACGATGTCGAGACTGTATCGCGGACAATGTTACATCAAAGCCCGCTGATGATTTGGGAAACGTTGGGTATTAGCGTAAAAAGCACTTCTGTGTTTTAGTTTACGTTAAGTATGGGCATTTGTAAACGGATGTTTTATATCTGAGTCATGCACCAGAACCATTTCATCGTCGTTTGTTAATAATTGTTGCTATATTGCGTTGTTGTATATTGCGTGTGCTCCTTAAATCTATGTATTATATGTTATGAATACATGATGCTATTGCAACCAACCCATTACTCATGCATACATATATTACTTTTACATACACCGATTTGATGTATGAAGCTTTCTCAATGAGGCAGCCTTATATTTAATCACGCCGAACCAGAAGAGAAATGGTTGTCGTTCCAGTACTTTTAAAAACTCATGACTCGTGGAAGTCGAGTAAAAACATCTCTTCTCAAGGTGTTTATACGATTTTGTGTTGTTGCAAAAGTCGCCATAAGAGATGCGTACAGATGAAACATTTTCAAAACTGCGTTATTTTTGCCACTCCCGATGTCACGAGCATTCGTCCAGAGTTCAGAGGTCAGAGTCCAGAGTCCAGAGTCCAGAGTCCAGAGTCCAGAGTCCAGAGTCCAGAGGCCAGAGGCCAGAGTCCAGAGTCCAGAGTCCAGAGGCCAGAGCCAGAGGCCAGAGGCCAGAGGCCAGAGGCCAGAGGCCAGAGGCCAGAGGCCAGAGGCCAGAGGCCAGAGGCCAGAGGCCAGAGGCCAAAGGCCAGAGGCCAGAGGCCAGAGGCCAGAGGCCAGAGGCCAGAGGCCAGAGGCCAGAGGCCAGAAGCCAGAGTCCAGAGTCCAGAGTCCAGAGGCCAGAGTCCAGAGTTCAGTAGTCAGTCGCACCTTTTCTCACATCCATACCAATGCAATAACATACACCGTAGATGATACGCACCGAAATTCGAAAACCATCATACATCAGCACAAAATGGGAGATATCTTTTATTTCTGATTATTATTTTGCTTATTATTGATATAATAGCCGTTTTCACGAAGAATTATTGCACTGAAAAGTTTCTGAAAAGTTTCTGAGAAGTTTTGGTATAGAAGTCTTAGTATATTACACATTCCAAGAAATAAATGACTGATTTAGGCGATATTATCACTATTCAATAGTTATAGAACATGTATTGAGCTCATAACAAGTTTATGATACAAAATTGTCCGTTTTTAAAGAACATATGCGTCTAGAGTCCATCGTTCAGTTTAGCGTACCGTCATACTAGTTACTAAATCTGGCAGCGTCATGGATCACAGGTTTGTCTGCGCATGCGCAGTGATGTGCCAACATAGATTCGCCGCCGCTTCCGACCCGCGTGCCGCACGCGTGCCGCACATAGACAAAGCCAAGCCGCACAAGCCGGCCACCGGATTGGGCCGGATTGGGCGAGTCCATTGCGTCCAATTGCGTCACACGTCACAGAACGTTCTGAATCGTTCTGAAGTTTTGACAAGTTTCAGTCGGTGGAGATCTGGCATCACAACTGACCTATCAATACTTACTGGCTAATTACCACCAAACCGCAATTTGGGCAACATGTTATATTTCTACCAACATATTGCAAAATTATGAGGGGCATTTCAAGCCAAACATCGCATGTAAAAGTTGTGTAGTTAAGGAATAGATCGTCGAACTAAGACTTCTATACCAAAACTTGATACAACTTTTCAGAAACTTTTCAGAATCTTTCAGCACAATAATCCTTCGTGAAAACGGCTAATGATTAGTCTCGTTGACTAATAAATACAACATTGAATTGAAAAAGTGCCTAAACAAAACATAGCATATTCTTACATATTCCACTGAATATTACATTGAGCAGTCTTAGGTTTTCGTGACGTTCATCAAATGATAGGTTATATTACATATATTTTCTTATTACACTCTTATGGGATGATCCATTAAAATGTTATTTGATAACTCGCTTAAAATGGAGTAATTAAACTATAGCGTTCGATTTTTTAAAAACAATACATGAATACTATAGGGGAGACTGCCCTATTTGCGCCATGGTCATAATTGCGCCAACCCCCGATATTTTAAAAATGAATGAGCGAAGGGCCATGGAAAAGGTATCTTTGAGTACGCAGAGATGCACAAAAACAATTACGCTTTTTATCCCGAGGTCGACAATGGGGCGGCAGAGCGGCAGGCCAAACCTTATTTTTGTCTTTATTTTAACCGTTTTCTGGGTGAATTGCTTTATGTGCTATGACATAATTATAATTTATATCGATGTTGCAAAATATTTATAACAATCCACAAATCTTTGCCTAATATTTAAGCACAATAGGTTGGTACACGTTGTTTGAAGCTGGATGCAACCGATTTTATTACAGTTACAGTAAACAAAAAAATAAAAAAGTTTGCAAAAATCCATTGTTGAAAAATGTTCTTGATGCGCAAACGGTAGTGATGTCACACATGATGTTTGGCCCAATTTGGCCATGGTTGATCATCTGCCGTAACCATGACCGTAACCATATTCTCGGAGGCGTATTTTCGCAACCATTCAATGGATGTGCTTGCAAATTTGCACACAAAAATGTTGGTATGTTACAAGTGTCATGTCTTAGTTCTGAAATTCTCAAATGTCGGCTTCGTGAGCAGCCTGCGCCAACATACACTGGCGGATCCAGGGGGGGGGGGGCATCATGCCCCCACAGGAATCGGAGGGGGGGGGGGGGGTATTCAATACAAGTATGCCCCCCGCGTTCCCGATTTATCGTAAAATCATAAAAATTGTCTTTGCAGCAGCCCAAATCCAGCTATCCACAGTCAAAAAACGAAAAATATCGCGCCGCTTCGCGGCATGACACAACTTTCGCAATTGCTCATACAAATTTGGAAAATGGGAAAATGAATTGTCTGGAAAATGTTTGGCAGAGGCTCTCCTTGGCGGTAACTGCTGGCACTGGCGGATCCAGGGAGAGGAGGAGGGGAGAGGAGGTATCAGGGGCAAATGCCCCCTCCCCGCACAGGAATCTGGGAGGGGAATTCAATACAAGCATGCCCCCCCCCTCCGCGCGTTCCCTGCACTGAACGTGAAAAACAATGATCTTAGGAGAAAACTTCATGAAAACGGAAGTTTTTTCTCGAGTAATTGGATTTCAAGTTTGTATGTAACCCTTTCTTTCAATGATAGACAAAACAGCGCACCTGATGCAATTCAAGCAACCTCGGTGACACTTAACCCGCGCCCCGCTGGGAGTGGAGGGGGGGGGGGGGGGGGGGCAGAATCTGCCCCCTCCCGGATTTTCTCAATAACTTGATAACTATGATAGATATCAATGTCAAACTTTCAATACCATATGCTGCATCAAATTGACATCTTCTCACTAAATTCCAAGGAAATTGATATAGGATTTTGGGAGATAATGACGTTTTAATGACGTCATGTCATGCCGTTTTTTGTGTGAAAAACGATAGTTGTTTGAACAATCATAGAAAATAGAGTTGTTAAGCAAATTGCAAAAAAACGTCTAAAGAAAGGAAATGACATTCTCTTCTAAATGGATATCTCTGATTTTCGAAATTTTGTGTTTTTGACCCCACAATATAAATAATATTATTTTTTTGGGAAAAAAAATCCACAAATATTTTTTTTTTAATTTGAAAAGTAAACTTCTTAAGCTCGAATAACAAAATAATGTGACCGGCCCAAAACCGCGGAGAAAAAACATACGTACTTTGCCACAATAAACGTACTTTGCCACAAAAAGATGTCCCTCCCCCACGGAGAGAGGCTGGATCCGTCAGCTTGCAACATACATACAACCCTGTTTTTCCCTTTGAAACAAGCAGACAATGCTTGTATACTTGTATGGTCTTGAGGGCCTCTGCGCAGATCCTGTGTCCAGTGGCGGGCCCACACGCAGCACCGCCACACCAGCCTTCATTCTTACAACACATCCAACTAGTTCTGAGTCAAGTCGGGTGACTCGGCGGAAGCTAAGACGCTCACCGCCCGCTCACCGCCCGCTCACCGCCCATCGCTCACCGCTCACCGCTCACCGGTCACCGGTCACCGCTCACCGTTCACCGCTCACCGCTCACTGCTCACCGCCCGGTCACCGCTCACCGCCCGCTCACCACTTACCGCCCACCGTCCGCTTACCGCTCACCGCCCACCGCCCACCGCCCGCTCACCGCCCGCTCACCACCCGCTCACCGCTCACCGCCCGCTCACCGCTCACCACCCGCTCACCGCCCACTCACCGATCACCGCTCACCGCCCACCTCCCACTCACCGCTCACCGCCCGCTCACCGCTCACCGCCCGGTCACCGCCCGCTCACCGCCCGCTCACCGCCCGCTCACCGCCCGCTCACCGCTCACCGCCCGGGCTGCAACGCTTATCTACGGTCATCTGCCGGATCAAAGGTCAAGACTGTCATGCTGGGTTAAATACCGCAATGTAGGTCATCACATGCCTCCCCGGTTGAGCAGTGCCGTTTGCGGTTGCTTCTTACCGGAATCTGATCCTGTGGTATTTGAAGATGGACATAAAGTATATTTGGTACCTACCTAACTGTTACCGAGCGAGCTCAAAGCGCCCGTGAGGTTTCTCAACTTACTAGACAAATTTACATTTGACCCGGCCCGAACCGGCCCGACCCGGCCCGGCCCAGCCCGACACGGCCCGAACCGGCCCGAACCGGCCCGACCCGGCCGTGCAGACGCTTTTCGGAAGCTAATAACTTTGCAACCACTGCTC
The DNA here is from genome assembly GCA_036785665.1 of Chirona hameri. Classification (NCBI taxonomy): domain Eukaryota; kingdom Metazoa; phylum Arthropoda; class Thecostraca; order Balanomorpha; family Balanidae; genus Chirona; species Chirona hameri. Next base: position 14,646 of record JAXIVJ010001432.1, on the reverse strand, counting down.
CGATTGAAATCGGGTTTTCACCATTGGATAGGACCATCAAATCAATTCTGATTTTGGTATAGTGAATTCTGACTTCTGTACCACAGCGCGTGGCACATGCAAACGTCGAAATGAACAAAAATCATTCTTGATAAAAAATGACTTGATTTATCTAAGCATTAATTTATACGATGAAGCATGCAACGCTCAGGACGTACTCCCTTTTGGTGGATTCGAGAAAGGAGATCATGAACAATTGAATGCAACTTAATTTGTATGTAGTTTGTCCCAGGGAAGCAACAGATACCACTCGGTTACCACCAATTAAGGCGTTTTACTGGTAATACGAAAGGGAATCTATACCTACTCATCGTACATCGGGCTAATAGATTGCAGGTCGCCATTACACGACATAAGAATGTTGCAGCTGCCTGGATGCAACTCACAAAGGTTTGGAATGTGGGGAAGTGACTAGGTTGCGCAAATCACACGTTTTGCGCAGATTGCAAGCAGTAAGCACTTACTTATCGATGTGTCATAGGTAGGTATATTGCTAATTAATTGACTCGGGTACATCAATGTTTTGCAAGTGCTTCAGTGCTTTGATTTTTTTCAAACTTTTTGTTCGACCCACTGTACGGTTTTGAGACAGAAATTACCAAATGATTAACGATTTCCAGGCGATTTAATGCGAAACAACAGCCAGTTATTTGAACATGGACGAATACTTGCTCGTCGAGGCGTCGACTTGATAGGTAGGTATAAGTGGTCACCGATGGCCGAAGCAACGTAAATCAGTTGTCTTCTCTGCTACAAACAGTAGCAGCAGTGGCAGTGAATTATGCCGTCACTAGTAACTCGGTGACCATCCCCTGACCAAGTGAAGTGTAAGTCTGCAGACTATTTACCTGATCTGTAGAGCCGGACCTGAGAGCCACAGCCGACGTGTCACTGTAGGCGGCGGTCTCTAGACAGAGTCGGACTCCGTGGCCCAGTTCGGGATCAGCCGGCAGCGTGACCGGCACAGTGACCCGCCTGTCCGGTCCGGGGAGCCGCCGCGCCAGGCACCGGCTCACCCGTCCTGACAGCACCGGACCGGAACTGAACGACGCGACGGACCGTCTGCAGATAGTACGTCCAGACTGCCGTGGCTGCTGGGCGAGACGGCAGACGGCCAGGCCGCACAGCGCCGGAACACGGTGTGAAAGGCGTTGTGGTGGCTGGGCTGCCGTGGCTGCTGGGCGAGACGGCAGACGGCCAGGCCGCACAGCGCCGGAACACGGTGTGAAAGGGGTTGTGGTGGCTGGGCGGTTCATTGCACATAACGGCATTCCTATTATCTGGGGATGAAAGTCGCACATTTAGTTACCGAAAGTGAATATTCCCGATAAATTCGACACCATTCAATACAACATGGCTCTTTTAAGTAGCAATTATTCGCTGGATAAACCACCGTGTATTAAAGTAATCACAAACGTGCACCTTGATATTGGATACTTCACATTTTCACCTTTTCTTAGTCACTCGCAAGGGCGTCACCGTAAGGGGGGAAGCGTCCCCCCAGTCGTCAGGCTGGGGGATTGTCCCCCTAGTTTTGGAGACATAAATCCATACTTTGTTCGGAAATATTGCAGGTTTCAATATCATAAAAGCATTTGGAGAAAGTATCAGTGCAATGGAAGAAGGGAAAGGATCAGGACGATATTTGTACTTTTCTTGAGGGAAGTTGACAGGAATTTAAATTGAATTTCGGTAGCAGAAAAACGGGCATATTATGGTGTTAATGTGCCCTATTTGTTGTTTAGGCACACTTTGTGCTTGCTGAAAGGGAACACCGTCAAATTGTTTTACGACATGAACATTTTTATGTGCAAGTTTTCAGTCCCTTCGACCGAATAGCTGCAAAGAAATAAGCTTCTGAAAACCATGGCTACGGTCGAGCCGTTCATACGTATATGTTTCCCCCTAGTTGACGGAAGACCTCACTCCGCTCGGTAATCAAACTGTTTATGCCGGGTACCTTGGAAATATATCCAATCAAAAGCTTCGGACTAAATTTATAAAATAAAATATGCAAGCCATTTCGTTCAAGTTCTGCCCAAATGCGTTCAAAGTTTGCAAACCGAGGTAGTTTTCGGATAACTACTTCATCCATTACTCCAAGTACACGAGCTACTTCATCCGCACCCGTTTCGGCCCGCCGTCCACACACGACTACCCCGCACAGCGAGCCAGCGTTGCGTCACCGGTTCCGGGGCTATCCGTCCTCCTGGTACAGTTACGGGCAGCCCGGGTCGGCCAGAATGCAGAACAGTGAGATGCGCTGAGCTTATGAAGAAGATAAAAAACACTCCAGTGACGTTACATTGTATCGCACCACCGACCTCCTAAATATTTTTTAACAAAACTGACCCTGACCCCATGGCCACCAAGCCAGTGCCTCCCGAAAGCAAAAAGTCAGTCCGGTGGCAGCCGGGTGGCGCATCCCGGCTGTTCTGCTATTCAAATCTGTTCTGTTCTGCTGTTCAGTTCTGCTATCCACGGCATATTAAGAATAATTAGAATTGCAGTCTATTGTGATCATGGATCGACGCACAATTTGCCTACGATAGTGCGACCCTACATCCATCCCCACTGACATGCCAAATTTCGCGGTTTTGACTGCGAGGTGCGCGGAGTTATTAAGCAATCGGATGACATCCGAACGGACAGACGAACAGGTGGCTGCCGCTTCTTATAAATAGTATGACATAGCTTTCTATGTAACACGAATAACTAGGATATGTATCCCAAACAGCGATGAGTGAATCGCCTGGCAGTGCCCATCGAATATGCGTCGTTTGAGCAACACATGCCATGAAGATTTCCTAATACAGGCCATGACGATTTCCTAATACATGCCATGACGATTTCCTAATACATGCCATGACGATTTCCTAATACATGCCATGAAGATTTCCTAATACATGCCATGACGATTTCCTAATACATGCCATGAAGATTTCCTAATACATGCCATGACGATTTCCTAATACATGCCATGACGATTTCCTAATACATGCCATGACGATTTCCTAATACATGCCATGAAGATTTCCTAATACATGCCATGACGATTTCCTAATACATGCCATGACGATTTCCTAATACATGCCATGACGATTTCCTAATACATGCCTTGAAGATTTCCTAATACATGCCATGAAGATTTCCGAAGAAAATATTGTTTTTCATCTATCACATGTTATAGCTTGAAATACACAAAAATAAAGCTGGTAGTTACAGCCAAACATTGCGTTCCTAAGTAAACATAAGGTAAAAACTTATTTTCCTTCACATTGTCGCGAACCGTACTGATGGTCCATTCGGCACTTCGACCCCCCCCGCTAAAAAATCCGTGTCGATGCCCCTGTTTGAAGCAATGCACCTCAGTTTCCACTACTGCAAACACCAATGTAACGATTGAGCGCGTGTCTTTGGTCAAGTTAAACAGTTCCATATACAACGAATATTTTAAAGATATAAAACTTCTTCTCAGCTTCGTATGCAGAAGCCTACGATAAAGTACTTTGCTTGCCAAGCAATCAACAGGTAGTTGGCATTATGCGAGGTAGGTGCTTACATACTTGGGAGTTTGTATAAGGCAACAGTGCCACTTCTGCGTGGCCACGGCAATAGGACCACTTCTGCACGAGATGTAGCGCACCACAGCTTTCGTTTCTTGCTTGAAATCGGAAGGCCGATGAATACCGCATTTGGCGCAGTTATTGTTGCGTTTTTACATTCGGAACGAAACAATAGTAATATCTCCCTTTTCCGTCCATTTCTACCGCTACGTCCACTCATCACAAGCTGAATCTCCGAGAAAAAAAAACACAAAAATACCCGCTCGCCTACTAATGGTGTTCGTCGGACGACTGAATTATCTTATGTGACGTCACACGATTATGACCAATCAGAGACCAGCACGCATAAATAGAGTTATTAGTTTGTATTGTGCTTATACAACTTTTTTTTAGTACAATCGTCACCATCGTCTTTATGAAAAAAATCATAGTAACAGTTTCCAAAAATAATATGGCTGCGCGACATGAAACTTGTCATTTCGCCAGGTAAGGGGACCAAAAGGGACAGTCGATTACGGCCATTTGGCGCTGCAATGCATGATTATGATATGCCAGTTTTTCGTCTAGAATGCGACAAATGGCCTTAAACATTCCTTGCTCCATACAACTTAAAGTGGAAGGTATAAACTGAATGTGAAGGGTAATGCATGCAAATACCGTACAAAGTGGCCGATTTTTGCCTTTCGAAGGCAATAAGTCTGTTATTTTTGACGATAACATTTCGAACTTGGCACACACATTTTTTTGTATAAGTCGCTACCATATTTGTTCGGTTAACGATTTGGAAAATATCGTAAACATAAAACTTTCGTTTTCTGAATTTATCGAAATTTTGCATGTTAAAAAGTCAAAAATCCGTGAAGTCAGTTTGATAAACAAGTCTGTTGTGAGTTATTTCATATCTTACAATTTAGTTTATCTTCAAAACTCTACTTTTGACAGCGTTTTTCGTAAACCCCGATTTTTCAACAAAAACGTAAAGCACACGCCACCAAAAGTAGGGCGCAAACAGGGCAAAGGGATAGCGCAATTAAGGCATGGTTGCCATTATTGCGCCCTTTGGAAGGGCTTACTAAAACCTTAATATGAAATATACCTACAGATGACTCCAGGAATTTGGGAAGGGTCAATTTTCGAAGCCAATGAATCAGACTACCAGTTAGAATAGTTAAAACAGCTCTTCGCCTTATTGGCTTAGCGTAATACGCGATTTAGCTAAACGTGGCGCAAATTGGGCAGTCTCCCCTATATCGAATATATAACCAAATACATACAGGGTGTTCCAGAGGCTATTACCGCATTTTAAACGGAACTATCTCAATAAATAAAGGCATAAAATACTTCTAATTTATTTCATGCACAAGAAGCATCAATATTTGTTTTTCTATAAATATATATTTTATCATAATCTGAGATGTCTAGACTGAGCAAGGAGCAGCAAACCAAAGTCCAGTCCAACAGTGACTTCAACTGAAGGCTATAGGCATACAGAACCAGTAACCGGTTACAGTTAACAGTCAAATTAGCGTTATTGTATGGGAGTCAGGCCTCGAGTTCATAAGAGTGAAGGACCGATCGACGAAGTTATCAAATTCGCTCAACAAATCTTCAAATATGGTCCAAAGCCAACTTCTGTGCGCAGATGTGGTGTGCATGAGGGCATCTTCTCACTATCGAAAAAATAGCCCCTTGTGGTGACTAGCGGTCAAATTTAAGGTCGCAGAGATTATGTCGGATTTTCGAGTAACGCAGGTATCCCAGGAATAGCAGCATTTTAAAATATGGTCCAAAGCCAACTTCTGTAAGCAGTTGTGTTGTGGATGATGACATCTTCTCACTGTCGATAAAAATAGCACCTTGTGGTGGTTAGCGGTCGAATTTAACCCGGTATTGGCTGTTGTCTCAGCCGAACGCCATTGGCTGGGAGGTGGGGGGGGGGGGGGGGGGGGCGTTTTTTTGTCCACCCTGGTTATCTTCCAAACCAATAAGTGTAGCGAGACGAGCAAGGTGGCAATCGAAAGCTCTCAACGAGACGCATCCAACGCATGCACGACATTTTCCAAATAAGGTTACATGTCACGTCAGGGTCAGGTCAAATATAAAATTGAGTTATTTTAGTTTTTGGGCCATACTTTCCATCCAAAGCCTTAGGTTGCGACTATTAGCCGTTTTCACCAAGGATTATTGCGCTGAAAAGTTTCTGGAAGATTCTGAAAGTTTTGAAAAACTACACTACTTTTACATGCGATTTTAGAGTAGGATTGCCCCTCGTAATTTGTTAATATGTTGGTAAGAATAAAATATCTTGACAAAATTGCGGTTTGGTGGTAATAAGCTTGCAATATAAGTATTGATATAATCTTCCTGAAAAGCTTCAGGAATATTTTATCAATACTTAGCTTGCTTATTACCGCAAAACCGCAATTTTGTCAACATATTTTATTCTTACCAACATATTACAAAATTATGAGGGACATGTGTTGATCTATCTATCTATCTATCTATCTATCTATCTATCTATCTATCTATCTATCTATCTATCTATCTATCTATCTATCTATCTATCTATCTATCTATCTATCTATCTATCTATCTATCTATCTATCTATCTATCTATCTATCTATCTATCTATCTATCTATCTATCTATCTATCTATCTATCTATCTATCTATCTATCTATCTATCTATCTATCTATCTATCTATCTATCTATCTATCTATCTATCTATCTATCTATCTATCTATCTATCTATCTATCTATCTATCTATCTATCTATCTATCTATCTATCTATCTATCTATCTATCTATCTATCTATCTATCTATCTATCTATCTATCTATCTATCTATCTATCTATCTATCTATCTATCTATCTATCTATCTATCTATCTATCTATCTATCTATCTATCTATCTATCTATCTATCTATCTATCTATCTATCTATCTATCTATCTATCTATCTATCTATCTATCTATCTGTCTGTCTGTCTGTCTGTCTGTCTGTCTGTCTGTCTGTCTGTCTGTCTGTCTGTCTGTCTGTCTGTCTGTCTGTCTGTCTGTCTGTCTGTCTGTCTGTCTGTCTGTCTGTCTGTCTGTCTGTCTGTCTGTCTGTCTGTCTGTCTGTCTGTCTGTCTGTCTGTCTGTCTGTCTGTCTGTCTGTCTGTCTGTCTGTCTGTCTGTCTGTCTGTCTGTCTGTCTGTCTGTCTGTCTGTCTGTCTGTCTGTCTGTCTGTCTGTCTGTCTGTCTGTCTGTCTGTCTGTCTGTCTGTCTGTCTGTCTGTCTGTCTGTCTGTCTGTCTGTCTGTCTGTCTGTCTGTCTGTCTGTCTGTCTGTCTGTCTGTCTGTCTGTCTGTCTGTCTGTCTGTCTGTCTGTCTGTCTGTCTGTCTGTCTGTCTGTCTGTCTGTCTGTCTGTCTGTCTGTCTGTCTGTCTGTCTGTCTGTCTGTCTGTCTGTCTGTCTGTCTGTCTGTCTGTCTGTCTGTCTGTCTGTCTGTCTGTCTGTCTGTCTGTCTGTCTGTCTGTCTGTCTGTCTGTCTGTCTGT
>JAXIVJ010001431.1:105000-138363 GCA_036785665.1 Chirona hameri | reverse complement strand
CTCTCGGCGAGGTTGTTGCAGCGCCGCCCAGGTAGACGTCCGCCGTTTTCTCCGGGTCCGTAGGCGTCGTCGGATCATCTCCGCCTGAGTGGAGAACGGGTCCAAAGCGAAGGCCTTGCACAGCTTTGTCCTTCACACTCGACAGCTGTAGCGCGTTGCCGGCGTCATTCGCGACCACACGGTGAAGGCGCCGCCGCGCAGTCGAGTCGGCAGCACTGCCATAAGCGACACTGAGCGCAGCCCGCACAGCAGGGCTGCCTGCTCCAACCACTCAACGACGTTGGTCGATCCGTCGAACTCCGGAATCGACCGAGCGTCGAATGCCGGCGTTGCTTCCACGCCGGTCCTCTGCTCCTCTGTCTCCCCGCCTGTCGGCGCCACCTCCCGCACCTGCCACTCCACCCTCGTTCACCACCACTTCGTCACGTGCTCCAAGTTCTCCCCCGGCTCTCGGCACACTGAGCCGAAATAGCTTGTAGGAAACTCCTGATCTGTCAGCACACCTCTGTATTCCAACGTCTCAAACCAACTGACGCCGACTCATACGGCTACATCTGACCACCCCTCCGCGACCGTTGGGCCGACCCTTGGCCGCCCGTCGTCCGACGCCGAACCCAGGGCCGTCATCCGACGCCGAACCGCCGAGTCCGCCGCCGGGGCCGGCAACCGGCCGCCTGCACGCATTCAACGATCAGTCGACCATACACGCATGACTCACACGACATTCAAACCACAGCTGCTCAGTTCAGGCTATATTGATTAGCCGAACGCTGCTCAGTTCAGGCTATCTTGATTAGCCGAACGCTGCTCAGTTCAGGCTATATTGATTAGCCGAACGCTGCCAGTCCTTTACCGACCTGCTCAGATTCAGGCTGTCTTGATTAGCCAAACGCTGCTCAGTTCAGGCTGTCTTGATTAGCCAAACGCTGCTCAGTTCAGGCTATATTGATTAGCCGAACGCTGCTCAGTTCAGGCTGTCTTGATTAGCCAAACCGTGCTCAGCTCAGGCTATCTTGATTAGCCGAACGCTGCTCAGTTAGGTTATATTGATTAGCCGAACGCTGCTCAGTTCAGGCTATCTTGATTAGCGAACGCTGCTCAGGTTCAGGCTATATTGATTAGCCGAACGCTGCCAGATCAGGCTATCTTGATTAGCCGAACGCTGCTCAGTTCAGGCTATATTGATTAGCCGAACGCTGCTCAGTTCAGGCTATATTGATTAGCCGAACGCTGCTCAGTTCAGGCTATATTGATTAGCCGAACGCTGCTCAGTTCAGGCTATCTTGATTAGCCAAACGCTGCTCAGTTCAGGCTATATTGATTAGCCGAACGCTGCTCAGTTCAGGCTATCTTGATTAGCCGAACGCTGCTCAGTACAGGCTATCTTGATTAGCCGAACGCTGCTCAGTTCAGGCTGTCTTGATTAGCCGAACGCTGCTCAGCTCAGGCTATCTTGATTAGCCGAACGCTGCTCAGTTAGGTTATATTGATTAGCCGAACGCTGCTCAGTTCAGGCTATCTTGATTAGCCGAACGCTGCTCAGTACAGGCTGTCTTGATTAGCCGAACGCTGCTCAGCTCAGGCTATCTTGATTAGCCGAACGCTGCTCAGTTAGGTTATATTGATTAGCCGAACGCTGCTCAGTTCAGGCTATCTTGATTAGCCGAACGCTGCTCAGTACAGGCTATCTTGATTAGCCGAACGCTGCTCAGTTCAGGCTATCTTGATTAGCCGAACGCTGCTCAGTACAGGCTATCTTGATTAGCCGAACGCTGCTCAGTTCAGGCTATCTTGATTAGCCGAACGCTGTTCAGTTCAGGCTGTCTTTGGCCTTGTTGGTGCACACCAGTGATCATTATCTCTGGAATGTGTCCGCTATGGTGTGCTGTCGACAGACCCAGGGAGTGCATGCTGCATATCTCCGCTGTTCTGTTGACGGATCCAGCGATGTGCCGGCTGTTCTGTTGACGGATCCAGCGATGTGGCGGCTGTTCTGTTGACGGATCCAGCGATGTGCCGGCTGTTCTGTTGACGGATCCAGCGATGTGCCGGCTGTTTTGTTGACGGATCCAGCGATGTGCCGGCTGTTCTGTTGACGGATCAGCGATGTGCCGGCTGTTCTGTTGACGGATCCAGCGATGTGCCGGCTGTTCTGTTGACGGATCCAGCGATGTGCCGGCTGTTCTGTTGACGGATCCAGCGATGTGCCGGCTGTTCTGTTGACGGATCCAGCGATGTGCCGGCTGTTCTGTTGACGGATCCAGCGATGTGCCGGCTATGGTGCGCGGGCGGAGTGATATCTCCACTATGATTTGCTGTGGAGTGATATCCCCTCGATATGATATTATATCCGAGATGTGTCGCTTTGATGTGCCGTTGACGGATCCGGGGAGGGATATCTCCGCTGCGGTGTGCCGTGAAGTGATATATGTATGATGTGCCGGCTAAGGTGTGCTGTGGAGTGTGACGGGTCCCTGGAGGAGAGTGATACCTGTAGGATGTGCCGGCTAATGTGTGCTGTGGAGTGTGGACGGGTCCTGGGAGGAGAGTGATACCTGTAGGATGTGCCGGCTACGGTGTGCTGTGGAGGGATGCACCGACTACGGTGTGTTGTGGAGGGATGTACCGGCTACGGTGTGCTGTGGAGGGATGTACCGACTACGGTGTGCTGTGGAGGGATTCTTGTACCGACTACGGTGTGCTGTGGAGGGATGTACCGACTACGGTGTGCTGTGGAGGGATGTACCGACTACGGTGTGCTGTGGAGGGATGTACGGCTACGGTGTGCTGTGGAGGGTGTACCGACTACGGTGTGCTGTGGAGGGATGTACCGACTACGGTGTGCTGTGGAGAGATGTACCGACTACGGTGTGCTGTGGAGGAATGTACCGGCTACGGTGTGCTGTGGAGGGATGTGCCGACTGCGGTGTGTCGGCTGTCCGGCGATCCGTCAGTGCTCCCGGTCTCCTCCGTCAGTGCCGCGCGGCGGAGCTGTCAGCGGCCGCCGCCGACAGTGGCCAGATTGGAGTGCCGGCGCCATTGCCATCACGGGCTGTATCTGATGGGAGCTGAGTGCCCGTAGCTGGGAGCTGAGTACTGGCATTGTCCGCGTCTGGGGGCTGAGTATCTGCCCCAGCTCCAGCTGGGAGCTGAGTGCCAGTCCCGTCTCTATCTGCGGGGAGCTGAGTGCCAGTCAGCTGGTGGCGGTACTGACGACAGTTGGGAGCTGAGTGCCAGTCCCGGCTCTATCTGCGGGGAGCTGAGTGGCGGTACTGACGGCTGTTGGGAGCTGAGTGCCAGTCTCGGCTCTATCTGCGGGGAGCTGAGTGGCGGTACTGACGGCTGTTGGGAGCTGAGTGCCAGTCTCGGCTCTATCTGCGGGGAGCTGAGTGCCAGTCTCGGCTCTATCTGTGGGGAGCTGAGTGGCGGTACTGACGGCAGTTGGGAGCTGTGTGCCAGTCCCGGCTCTATCTGCGGAGAGCTGAGTGCCAGTCCCGGCTCTATCTGCGGGGAGCTGAGTGCCAGTCCCGGCTCTATCTGCGGGGAGCTGAGTGGCGGTACTGACGGCTGTTGGGAGCTGAGTGCCAGCACTGCACTGGTGTGGTTCCGTCGCTAGGTGCCAGCACTGACAGGAACTGCAGCAGTGCTGCGGCATTCTTGTGAGCACTTTCCCCAGTCGCTCTGTAGTTTATTACTTGGAAACGCCGGGCTGCAGCGCCGATAAATTCATGTTACTTCTTAGCTGTTTGCTTACAGGAGCCATGTGGGCACTGCTATATTCTCGATCTAATGTTAATTGCGTTGGCATAACCCTCACTTGCACTTGGTGCAGTTGTCGACTTCGTTTTATGATCCTGTCCCGAGGTTTCGCCCGACCAGCCTAATGTCGGTGCTGTTCCCACCTCACGTGCCCGTCTGGGAGGATGTGGGACCCATCGCCGTCTGCTGTCCGGCCACCGCTCGGCGCCGGCTGCTGGTTTATTCAGAGGCGCCGCGTGTCCTGACGCCCAACGGCCCTCCCTCCCTCCCTCCCTCCCGGTCACACCACGCTCCCCGATATCGACACAGCGGGGCGACGGCGCTTCCGACCCGCGACACACGCACCTGAACACAATCAGCCATCGTGCCATCCCCTCGCCATCACCCTCGCCCTACGGGGGTCCTAAAACGACCCCCCCTGCGGGTTTTCTTGCATAACTTTTTACACATGCGGCGCATCTTGCTGAAATTGGCAATAGCTGAGTTTACAACAATTATACGTATGCTGTAAAAATTTCTTTGAAATTGGTTGAGAAATTTTGGAGATAATGATGTTTTGATGTCATGTTGGTGGAAAAGATAAATGTTTGAAAAATCGTAAAAAACAGAGTTTTGAAGCAAATTGCAAACGCAAATCAGCAAAGATATAAAATGTCGTTTCTTTAAAATGGCACTCTCGGATTTGCGAAAGTTTAGGTTTTTGACCCCTAAAATGAACAGAAACTTTTTTTGGGGGAAAATCACCACAAAATCAAAATTTTCAAAGATGTAAAAAAACCGGAATACATGAGATAACTGAGTATGGATAATACTCGAACCAATTTTCAGAGCAATATCTCTATTTTTGACTGAGTGATGGCTCCCTAAGTGTAAGAAACTCATTTCGTCATTTTTTTTCAAGGACGTCATTTTTTATAACTTTTTTGGATTTTTTTTTGACCAGATACGAATAAATAATTAACTTTTCTGTATTTCTGAGACAAAACTGGTCTAGGAACATGCCTTTTTGTTTACATTTATAAATTTATAATTTTGAGGTTTTCTGACAGCAAAATCGCTGTTCTGGTCGTGATCGATCGAGGTCATTCGCTTGACCTGGAAGGTCATTCGTTGACATGACACCTAAAAATTGCATACCGTTAGATTCCAAACATGACAGGCAACATGTTGGTTCTTCCCGCATTGCTCTATCTTGCTTGGTTTGGAAGTTAACAAGGGGTCTTTTTAGGACCTTATGGCGAAGGTGAAACAAGCTTCTGTAGGGCGAGGGTTAAAGGAAACCAGTCACTTCCATAATTATACTTTTAACTGAAATAGCAGTCTTGAAGGTCATGTGGAGAAATTACCTACTGCATGTCATTCAGTGCTGTGTCGAAAAATTCAGCGATTTGTCGAAAAACTGTATATGGAAGCGTGTAGTAAAAGTAGCGTTACTGGACCAGCGAGCAATCCCTTCGCCACTGACAATAGTATGCTAGTTGTGTAGGCAATGATGAGATAATCAGTACATTTGTACATACTGATATTATAAACCAGTAAAACGCCTTTTGGGCGAGGACCGAGCGGGCGCGGTGTGGCAAAGGCGTTTTACTGACCTATTCAATTATTCATGATCTCCTTTCTCGAATCCGCCAAAAGGGAGTATGTCCTGAGCGCTGCATGCCTTATCGTATAAATTAATGCTTAGATCAATACATCCATTTTTTTATCAAGAACGATTTTTGTTCATTTCGACGTCGGCATGTGCCACGCGCTGTGGTACCACCCCTATCAGAACGCACCATACAAAGATCAAAATTGATTTGATGGACCTATCCAATGGTGAAAACCCGATATCAATCGGAGTGCAGCGGTTGCAAAGTTATTAGCCTCCGAAAAGCGTCTGTATGGGCGTGTTGGGCCGAGTCAAATGTAAATTTATCTAGTAAGTTGACGAGAAACCTCACAGGCGCTTCGCGCCCGCTCGGTAATTATTTTAACAACAAGTTCCGAGCTTTTCCAGTTCACTTCTTTTTTTCTTTCGAAGCTCACAACAATGTCATAGCAACATGCACCACTTTCGAAATATGCACCACTTCTCGCAATCTATACTGAATGTGCGAGTCTATGTTTTTGAAATATATCTCTTTCGAAATTTTGTTGTATATCTTGATAATTTGGCCAAACCAATGTCATATTCAACATTTTCAGGTACGAATCAAATTTGCGAGCTAAGCACTTCATTGCTTTCCACTCCTGGCTTCTACCTAATAATCAACACATTTTTGGAAGTTCCTAGCAGGGTTTTCCCTCTTATCTATTGTCCGTGACTAATGACCGTCAGGGTGCCGTCACGGCTCTCAGTGCCGGCGGGGCGGCTCGCTGTGCCATTGTGTCGGCTGGACGCGCCGTCCGCCTCCCCGCGTCACGTGCGCTCGGTAATGGTCGGCCTGCGTCACGACCGCTGACAGATGGCCTACACTATGTATCCGTGTGCCGGGGCGGGGGGCTCGCTTCCGCCTACTCCCGGCACTGTATCATCAGTGGGACGGCGCCGGACAGTGGCCGGTCTCGGGCTGCCACCGAGGCCATGCTAGCGCCGTCTACAGAGCGGCACCGGGACCAGGTTGCGGGGGGGGGGGGGGGCGGCACGGGTTCTATGGCGGCTGCGGCGGTGGCGGTGGTGGCGGTTGGTGGCGGTGACTGATGGCGGTAGGCGTGGGTGTCAGAGCGGTGCGTGGCCGCTGTCGTGGCCGGGTGACGCCGGCCCGTCTCTGTCGCCGCCCGGTGGCGCCAGTCCGTCTTCTGTCGCCGCCCGGTGACGCCGGCCCGTCTGTCGTGGCTGGTTGGCGTATTATTGCAATTGCAAACTTGCGATCAGTGAAGACCCCCGAAATAAGTCCTTTGTTAATGGTATTAACCCGGCATTGACTGGGGTCTCAGTCGAACACCATTGACTGGGGGGGGGCGGGGGGGGGGAGGGGGAGGGGGGAGGGGGGGAGGGGGGGGGGAGGGGGGAGGGAGGGAGGGAGGGAGGGAGGGAGGGAGGGAGGGAGGGAGGGAGGGAGGGAGGGGAGGGAGGAGGGAGGGAGGGAGGGAGGGAGGGGAGGGAGGGAGGGAGGGAGGGAGGGAGGGAGGGAGGGAGGGAGGGAGGGAGGGAGGGAGGGAGGGAGGGAGGGAGGGAGGGAGGGAGGGAGGGAGGGAGGGAGGGAGGGGAGGGAGGGGAGGGAGGGAGGGGGATGGGAGCGGGGCGGGGCGGGCGACGGCGACGTTAAACGCACCCTGGTTATCTTCCGAACCAATGATCGCAGCGAGACGCGCAAGGCGGCAATCGGAAGCTCTCAATGAGATGAATCTAAAACATACTAACAAATGTCAAAGTGAGGTAAAATGTCAGGTCACGGGTCAGGTCAAGGGTCAAAATCGACGTATTTGAGCCTATGGACCATATTTTCCATTCAAAGCCTTCGATTACGATCATGATCACCTAACTTGCTGCCAAAGGTATGATACACATCCCGCATGACCTAAAGTGAGATTGTTGGCCAAGGTCCAGGTCAAGGTCAGGTCACAAAAGGTTACTATGCTTAAAATATCTACGAAATTCATGCAACACATGTTTTATGAGTCATTTTCCACGTAGAATTCGATAGTGATAGTCATTTTACCACCTGATTTCATTTACGTGAAGTTAATGTCAAGTTGATGTCAAGTTCAGGTCACTGAAGGTGGTCAACATTTTAAATGGATAAATCTAAATAAAAAGGCATGTTTCTAGACCAGTTTTGTCTCAGAAATACAGTGGTGCAATTCATTTGTCTGTATCTGGTCATTTTTATTTATTTTTAATATGACGTCATGAGTAACTTGTACTGTAGATGCCAACGTCAATCAAAAATGGTGATATCAATCTGTAATTTGGTATGGTAGTTTCCCATATGTGGTTCTCTGACATATATTCCGGCTTTTTGAATATCTTAGAAAAATGCGATTTTGTGGGGATTTTCCACAACAAAAAAGTTTTTTGAATTAAGCGCCCCCCCCCCCCCAGTCAATGTTGGGTTAACAGCGATTTGACCCTAAACTAACCTAGCCTAACCTATATTTACGACCTAATCTAACCCCGCCATTAAGTCTGATCGAGTAGTAAACAGACCTACGCCATTAAGTCTGATCGAGTAGCAAACAGACCTACGCTATTAAGTCTGATCGAGTAGTAAACAGACCTACGCCATTAAGTCTGATCGAGTAGTAAACAGACCTACGCCATTAAGTCTGATCGAGTAGCAAACAGACCTACGCCATTAAGTCTGATCGGGACGGCCTAAGATTCGCTCGACAAGAGACTTATTTCGGGGACTTCACTGATCGCAAGTTTACATTGCAAATTACGCGGCTGGGTGACGCCGGCCCGCCTTCCGTCGTGACCGGGGATGCCTGCCCGTCTGTGGCGTGGCCGCCGTGCGTGTCGCGCCGGCCAGCGGGCGATGATCGTGGCAGTCTGCCCAGTCAGTCACGCGATCCGGGAGGCGTGGGTCGGGGCGAGCCCAGACAGACACAGACAGACAGACAGACAGACAGACAGACAGACAGACAGACAGACAGACAGACAGACAGACAGACAGACAGACAGACAGACAGACAGACAGACAGACAGACAGACAGACAGACAGACAGACAGACAGACAGACAGACAGACAGACAGACAGACAGACAGACAGACAGACAGACAGACAGACAGACAGACAGACAGACAGACAGACAGACAGACAGACAGACACAGACAGACAGACAGACAGACACAGACAGACAGACAGACAGACAGACAGACAGACAGACAGACAGACAGACAGACAGACAGACAGACAGACAGACAGACAGACAGACAGACAGACAGACAGACAGACAGACAGACAGACAGACAGACAGACAGACAGACAGACAGACAGACAGACAGACAGACAGACAGACAGACAGACAGACAGACAGACAGACAGACAGACAGACAGACAGACAGACAGACAGACAGACAGACAGACAGACAGACAGACAGACAGACAGACAGACAGACAGACAGACAGACAGACAGACAGACAGACAGACAGACAGACAGACAGACAGACAGACAGACAGACAGACAGACAGACAGACAGACAGACAGACAGACAGACAGACAGACAGACAGACAGACAGACAGACATACAGACAGACAGACAGACAGACAGACATACAGACAGACAGACAGACAGACAGACAGACAGACAGACAGACAGACAGACAGACAGACAGACAGACAGACAGACAGACAGACAGACAGACAGACAGACAGACAGACAGACAGACAGACAGACATACGTATATTGGAGTCACCCACAATCAGCTTGTGGCTATTACAACCCCACACAAAATCAAACAAAAACAATGCCAAACAAACAAAGACAAAAAGTGTAAAGCAACGACATCGTAGATACGGTACAGGCGCAGTAAAGATGCGAACAGAAAAGCGCACGAAGGGCAGAGCGTAGCGTTGGGTATAGATAGCAGTTCAGTCGGGGCGAGGCGTAGTCGCCAGCAAGTGTCGCCTCGGGTGAGGGCCGAACAGAGGCGTCGGGAGTCACACCAGCTTAGGCGGGACAGTGTTGTATGAGACAGGCGCCCGGCAAACAAATCGCCTTTTGCCCATCTCGGTGCGGGACCTAGGCACGTATAGAGCTCATGGTCCCGCCGAGTTGGTCGGTCGTGTACCCCCGCCACAGTGGTAAAGCCGGCGGCCAGTGACTCCGGTTCCCCGCGGCATCTCACTCTGCCCACCGCGCTGTCGGGAACGCACGTCTCGATAGCCGTGGGGACGCACGTCTCGATAGCCCTGGGGACGCACGTCTCGATAGCCGTGGGGACGCACGTCTCGATAGCCGTGGGGACGCACTTCTCGATAGCGATGGGGACGCACGTCTCGATAGCCGTGGGGACGCACGTCTCGATAGCCGTGTGGACGCACGTCTCGATAGCCGTGTGGACGCACGTCTCGATAGCCGTGTGGACGCACGTCTCGATAGCCACGGGGACGTACGTCTCGATAACCGTGGGGACGCACGTCTCGATAGCCATGGGGACGCACGTCTCGATAGCTGTGGGGATGGGCGCCATGTGACCTTCGTTGTCGGAGCGCCCCTAAACCCCAATAAAAAAAAATAGCTGTGGGGACGCACGTCTCGATAGCCGTGAGGACGCACGTCTCGATAGCTGTGGGGACGCACGTCTCGATAGCCATGGGACGCACGTCTCAATAGCCGTAGGGACGCACGTCTCGATAGCCGTGGGGACGCACGTCTCGATAGCCGTGGGGACGCACGTCTCGATAGCCGTGGGGACGCACGTCTCGATAGCGATGGGGACGCACGCCTCGATAGCCGTGGGACGCACGTCTGGATAGCCATGGGGACGCACGTCTCGATAGCCATGGGGACGCACGTCTCGATAAATGTGGGGACGCACGTCTCGATAGCCATGGGGACGCACGTCTCGATAGCCGTGGGGACGCACGTCTCGATAGCCATGGGGACGCACGTCTCGATAGCTGTGGGGACGCACGTCTCGATAGCTGTGGGGACGCACGTCTCGATAGCCATGGGGACGGACGTCTCGATAGCCGTGGGGACGCACTTCTCGATAGCCGTGGGGACGCACAGCTCGATAGCCGTGGGGACGCACGTCTCGATAGCCGTGGGGACGCACGTCTCGATAGCCGTGGGGACGCACGTCTCGATAGCCGTGGGTACGCACGTCTCGATAGCGATGGGGACGCACGTCTCGATAGTCGTGGGGACGCACGTCTCGATAGCCGTGGGGACGCACGTCTCGATAGCCGTGGGACGCACGTCTCGATAGCCGTGGGGACGCACGTCTCTATAGCGATGGGGACGCACGTCTCGATAGCCGTGGGGACGCACGTCTCGATAGCCGTGGGGACGCACGTCTCGATAGCCGTGGGGACGCACGTCTCGATAGCCGTGGGGACGCACGTCTCGATAGCCGTGGGGGCGCACGTCTCGATAGCCATGGGGACGCACGTCTCGATAGCCGTGGAAACGCACGTCTCGATAGCCGTGGAAATGCACGTCTCGATAGCTGTGGGGATGCACGTCTCGATAGCCGTGGGGACGCACGTCTCGATAGCCGTGGGGACGCACGTCTCGATAGCCGTGGGGACGCACACATCGATAGCCATGGGGACGCACGTCTCGATAGCTGTGGGGACGCACGTCTCGATAGCCGTGGGGACGCACGTCTCGATGGCCATGGGGACGCACGTCTCGATAGCCGTGGGGACGCACGTCTCGATAGCCGTGGTGACGCACGTCTCGATAGCCTTGGGGACGCACGTCTCGATAGCCGTGGGGACGCACGTCTCGATAGCCATGGGGACGCACGTCTAGATAGCCATGGGGACGCACAGCTCAATAGTCGCTCTGTGGTGCTGTCACGGCACGGATATGACTCAGAGGATGAATTGAAATCACGCCTTTGACAGTTGCTGACTTTGTATTAATTTTCCTTCTGGATATTTATTATTGCTAAAAGCATGAGTATATGGTGTAGTGTTAATGCGCCAGTTTGTGAGAAGAGACGGTTGCATGTGTGTATGTGTGTGTGTGTGTGGGGGGGGGGGGGCGGAGAAGACACACGACTTGTACCGTAGTGGTGTCTCGTGGCGGCTGGTGGTGGTTTTGAGCCCTCCAACTGTCGTCTGTCTTCGACTATGTCGCGGTATGGCCTGACGTCACAGGGGTTCACGCGGGATGGCCTGACGTCACAGGGGTTCACGCGGATGGCCTGACGTCACAGGGGTTCACGCGGGATGTCCTGACGTCACAGGAGTTCACGCGGGATGGCCTGACGTCACAGGAGTTCATTATCTCGGACGACTCCGGCCTGGTCGTTGAGTTTAATGATAGAATGGTGCCTCGATGTCACCTGATTGGTGTGTGGCTATCACTATGCCGTCAGGCTGGCTCTGCTATTCCCGACCATGGTATAATTGGGACAGGGAACGGCTAATAACGTCGATGCTTGTTTTACGATGATAACGTGACATTCGTTTATTGACGGATCGGACCCGATTCATCTATCGTTGGTGGCACATATAAATTAATAGTAAATAAATATATTTGAGGGATTTGATAAGCAGAATCATCAGGATGGTGGTTGCTAAAGGCAACTGCTAAGTTGATCTGAACATATATACATCATTATTATGTGCGTGCGTGCGTGCGTGCGTGCGTGCGTGCGTGCGTGCGTGTGTTGCCAAGCATCGTGTATTGCCAAGCATCGTGTATTGCCAAGCATCTGGAATTGCTATATGATTCCTAGTTTAATTACTCTGATTGTTTTTGTCGTGGGGAAAATAAACACAACGTAGATCAAGCCATTTTAATATATCGTTGATGGAAATACAAGTCAAACTTGGAAATCTGCCAAAGCGTTTGAGCCTGAATTATCGCTGTGAGCAACCATTTGAAAGAAGCTTACACAGCCATTTGTCGGCTCAGCTTGCCAAATTTTCCTGCCGATCCTGCTCCCGTTGACGTGCGATTTCATTTGGTTGGAATGCTGTCGGAGTTGAAAGCTCCCGGGAGTTATTTGCTCTGTTATTGGTGGCCGGAGAATACCGGCGTTCCAGCGCGAGCTCGTGGGCCGCTGTGTGACGGAACGGTGGCTCGAAGGCGTCGGCGAACGTGGGCGGCGTCTCATGGCTCTTTTCCGTTAGAGGGATCCGAGGATATATGGCGGCATCAACTTCCGCCGTCAGGGGGATCATTGCCTCGTATGTCTAAGCCTTCCTTTTGATAGGTATTGATGCTGTCAAGGTATCTATGACCTGGGTATTGATGTATACCCCACAGTGTATTAGCTGGTCTCGCATTTCGGGAAGTCTTTAGTCTTTAACATTGCTGTCTTTAGGTTTTTGTGGTCTTTCATTCATTGAGAGTCTTGAGTCCGTTTTTAGATGGCTGTTATTGTTTGCGAGCCACGGTGTGTCGGCGTCACGGCGTCACGGTGTGAATATCACGAGATATATGTTCGGTCATGATGTGTAAATACTGAATGGTATGCTTGGGGAATGATCCTGGATCGCGTGCCGGCTTTGGTAAAGTCTTTAACGCTCGGCATTAACGCCAAAAGTGAAAAACGACCGCAGCATGTTGAAAACGAAGACGATGCAAAACTAAAAGCATCTTTTTGTAGCGAACTATTTCGGTCCCGTGTTTCTCGGAAGCCGTCAACACTTATGCTAGGTTTGCCAAACTATAGCCAAACTACTATACTAAACTATAGCCAAACGTATAGCGTTTGTATTTCCACCCGAGCCTGAACGTGTCGTGGCCACCGCGCTGCAGTAGCGTCACGGTGCTGAATCCGATGTGGGACGACGCGTCTGGCACCGGCCCAGCCGCCCAGCCGCCCAGCCGCCCAGACGCCCGAGCGCCGTCCGCGCTAAGCCCTGCCGGATTTACGGTGCGTATCGCCGCGAAATGGGGGGACACCTCCAGCGGTGTCGGCGGTGGCGGCGGCGGCTTGTCTGAGGGCAGCGCAGGAAGCCGCTGGTCTATCCTGCTGACCCGGTCTGTTCAGCGGCGGCGACTGGTTATGGCGGCACGCGCTGCACGGGGTGTTAACCGTGTGCACAGGCAGGGTGGGTCGGTGTGACAGGCGTGCCAGGCCGCGGCTTCTCGCTTTTGTATTTGAATCGGACAGCATAGAGTGCTTGCCTACTTGTTTCTGGAAGATTGGATCGACGTTTGGTCCGTCCCGTGGGGGGAGTGGGACATGCTCAATGGGGCATTAGCGGTCTTGTGGTGGCAGGTCTTAGTGGCTCAGTACATCCCTTTCCATTTGCTGATTGCATTCTTATATACTGCAAATCGCGGGTTTACGATGATGTGAACTCGGTTATTAAATACTCCGTTGCATATTGCTTTCCTTGCGCTGGTCAGACTACGATGGTTCTGAGTCATTAAAGCGTTTAACCAATTGTTTTGAATTTTGTTACCTTCTTCGACAGAGTTTTGCAACATAGCCAGTGGATTTTTACTAAACCTTCCTAACCGTGGTCAGTGCCAGAGGGCGCTTCTTTTTTTATCCGTCTTATTGCGTCTGACCCGGGCGGCGGTGCCGCTGACAGTTGGTCTATTAAAGTTAACTCACGTTCCAAGTGTCTCTAGACGTTTGGAGCCATTCGCCGGAATCGTAGATTATCCGACAGCTGCGGCTAAGATGTGCTTCTGGCTCCAACGAAGCCACCGGGTGGATCGGATGCAGTTAATCCTGCCAGGAATTGCCCCATTGAATATTGCTGAATAGGTGACATCGCGGATTTGTTTTGTACAATTGTCTGTGAATAGCATGATAAATATCATGAGACTTACGCTGTGGCCAAACAGTCTTTAAATGGAATAGGTCACCTTGAAAGTTGTCTTGCAATTTGGCTGTACGGGGTATTTCGAGCTGGAAAAAACGAATATGGCATTTGTTTGGACAATATAGATGGATATCCGTCGAAGAGTTTCAAGTTTCGTGCCCCGAGCGAGCCGAATAGCGTATTTTAAAAGGGCCCCTTTTAGAAGAAGCTGTTTCGTGCCCAGATCTACCACCACGACACTAGTCCTGTGTCGAAATTACTTAGCGTAGCGAGGTAATTATTTCACCACAACCCGTTTTTATATCTGCTCTACAAATATGCTATCTCAGTTCAAAACCCCATGTTAAAGGTGAACTATTTCCTTTAAAGTCAAGGTTTTCATTAGCCTAAATCGTTATCGTAAACTTATTCGTGTTTTGACATTCTCCAAACTAGAATAGCTCGGTCGGTAACGATTGGCTACGCGTGTACCGAATATAATATGTACACGCTTACACACGCATTTCCGACGACACCGGCTGTTTGTTCATTATCGCGCTGCGTGATCGGACGCCGTCAGTGTCTGTCGATAACCCCGGCCCGGCTGCCGCGGCCGTCCCCGCCGTCCGTCGACGTCCCCGCTGTCCGTCGACGTCCGTCAATGTCGCCTGTCGGCAAAGCCGGCCGGATGGCTGATCAGTCAGCCGGCTGCCGCCCGCGAGCCACCGGCCTAAGACAGCACCCTCCGGCCATTGACGGTGGGCATAGTAACATCCGTCGGCGCGGGCCGGCCGGCTCCGCCGGCCGGGACCGAGCGAGGCTCTCGCAGGGGCGCCGTGCTGGGAGGCTCATTACTTAGCGGCCTGCGAGCGACGATATTGTGTTTTTGCGTGCCGCGCTAACGAATAGGGAACGCTATGTCGTTATCAACAAGGTTGGAACTAAGTGGTGTGGAGGTTTGGTGAAATGAACAGCCATAGCTTTTGCTTGGTAATTATCTGCGTTCGCTCGCGGTGGGAATATTCGTATAAAGCCCGTGCCGTGGGAGCGTGGGATTCGTATAAAGCCCGTGCCGTGGGAGCGCACGATCGTGTGAACACTTCCTTCCACTGCCTGAAACGGTAGACTGTGCCGCGCGACTGATGTGTGATGCGGTACAGTCTACGTTCCCGTTCAATCTGTCGGCAGGGTAGGACCGGCCGGTTAATGCAGGCCGCACACTGCGTTATTCGGCGCGCGATATCGCGGAATAAAGCTGGTCCGGACAAGCTTTTTCTGTGCTGAACAATTTATGAACATGCTTTGTGTACAACAGAGTACTCGGCGGCCAAGAGTACGTACCGCTCTGGAGGGCAAGAGGACTCACATAAACCTATATGTGTTTACTATGTATTATTACTCAATAACCTTTTGACACTTCAAATATGAAGCAGACTTTCAGTATCCGAACTGGTAGCGTAACGAAGTGCACATATTTAATCGTTGATTGATTAATAATCATTTTTAGATTGAATTATTAAACTAGAGCACCGGCATGTTGCTACCCCTTGGGTCCATGCCTGGGGGCTGGGGACAGGAGCGTGTAAGAGTGAGAGTTTAGATTTACAGTTCGTTGTAAAGGTTCCTGTCACTGAACACACGGCAGCTATGTTTTCCTCCTATATACTCAAAGTTCGATGTGCCGAGGAGTGCGTACTCTTACCCGCGGTGAGTGCGTACTCTTACCCGCAGTGAGTGCGTACTCTTACCCGCTGTGAGTGCGTACTCTTACCCGCAGTGAGTGCGTACTCTTACCCGCAGTGAGTGCGTACTCTTACCCACCCCTGTCGGGCAAGAGTGTGCGAATGCAAGGTTTTCGAAAAGTTCCTGTGGCCACACTTTACCATTTCGGTTCGCTATTCTGATCATGGCGGATGAGAGATAATTGATTGCACTTCATGTAGCGACACTGACCACAGCGTCAGTCAGTACCAGACAGCGTACGTTAGCAATATGCACTAAGTGTGCATATTGCCAGTGTGCATAAAAGCCTCTTACCCGACTTTCCCCTACGCGTTGTCAGCCGCGCCGACCGACCCGTGACGTCGCGTCAGCTGACGAATGTCGGCAGAAGTGATGCATCAGATACGATCCCCATTCAAATTAATACATACACTTGATCTCATATTCGTTGATTGTTTTAATTCAGCTGTGAAGTGTCTATTGGACCCAAACAGACATGTACAAATCACAAGCATATTTATCATTTCATGTGGAAGTAGTTCTGTTTTTTTTTGTGTTTCGATACATGTGTAATTGTGTATCCAGTCCACAGTTTGTGGATTTAATACAATATTGTTCAAAACAAATTGCTGAGTACCACGCGGCTGTTCTTTCTCGTCTGCCCATCGGCATGACCAATGCGTCTTTGCACCTGCCTCTCTAATATGGTGAGGGTGAAGTATTGTTCCTCGTGGAAACTGGAAACGACTCGATTCTGTCTATTGCTGTTGACGTGGAATTGACGGAATGTTGGCTTCCACACAATCTCAGGCTGTTCTGAATGCTGTTGACGTGGAATTGACGGGATGTTGGCTTCCACACAATCTCAGGCTGTTCTGAATGCTGTTGACGTGGAATTGACGGGATGTTGGCTTCCACACAATCTCAGGCCGTTCTGAAGTCGGCTGTCGGAGTTGACAGCTGCCGTTGACAGATCTCCATTTATACGGCTCTTGTTTGTTGGAAGTGGCTGAATGTCAGAAAGCTTCGAAGACGGTTGTCGAATGGGATGCGTCGGATGTTTTGAAGCGAAATACGAACTAAACCTTGCGTGGCGTTTTTAGTCCAGAGCTGCCTTGCTAGAATTTCATATAATGGCGCGCGCTATGTATTTAAAGGGAGATAATCACCTTTTGATTTGGTTAGCAATAACTTATTTGGCTACCGTTATGGTATTAAAATGTTGTGATCTAAGTTTAAGAATTAAATACAATTATTCCCCAATTCAATGCTGGAAGTTTGGGAAAATTAATGATCGGTATTTTCCCTCCACTATTGGAAAGCGCAACACCGGTTTTGCATCAATCTGGTCAACGTTGTTGAATGGGCACTTGTAAACAAATCGCCGACACTAAATAGGTCGCCGTAGTTTAGCTTAGCACCGGCCGGTCGGTGCCAAGCTAAACTGCCGATTTCAATGCACTTTTTTCAAATGATTGTTGGCACATATTCGCAAAAGATAGAGTGCAGGAAACATATTGCATACCTTCATGAAAAATAACAATGCGTAGGGAGGCTAATTTACTGAATTCGTTATCGAGTACTTGCTGAGTACCGACCGATATAAGCGTGGGTCGCTTGTCAGTAGGAAACTGCCAATATCTTTCGGTAGGAATGTTTATATGCAAAATGTGATGAATTTACAATATATTTTGGCCTCCTCTATCGATGTCAGGTGCTAACTCCATTTTTATGGAAAAGGGTGATTATCTCCCTTTAAGAACGTTTTTATGTTATTGTAGATAAATTGCGCTGAATCAATATAGTTTGGAATATATGTAATACAGATGGCGTTGCTATCATGCACCAGTGATCACATATGCAATCGATAAAGGCTGGCGTGACATTCCGTCTTGCTCAGTGGTGTTTTTCTAACGACTGCTTGTTGTGCACCGTGTTAGTTTTGACCATTGCCGATGCTTTTAACCATTTCGAGCCTCGAGGTAGCAGTAACTAAGTAACGTGACAGAATGCTCGCACGTTTTGCCATGATAAAGTGGTGCTCAATTTTGGGAAAGTTATGTATTCAGTATACAGAATGTGATACATGCGTCAGGCTGGGCTGCAATTTTTGAGTAGAGTAGGTCATGTCGCGATTTCAGTGAAGAGCCATACCATCCTCGTGAGGTTACCTGAGGTGGCGCAGTGCGTGGTTGTCAATTTCAGACTTGAATTCACCGCCAACTGACTGAGCCTGGATCGTTCAGTCGGTCAGTGGGAGGCGGTCAGTGACTGGCGCTGTGGATCGGCACCGAGCCGCTTACGCTACCGGCGACTGGCGCAGGTCACGGCCTGGAGCGGTACTGCCGTAGGTCACGTGACTGCAGAGGGCGCTGTGGACCGGCACCGAGCCGCTTACGCTACCGGCGACTGGCGCAGGTCACGGCCTGGAGCGGTACTGCCGTAGGTCACGTGACTGCAGAGGGCGCTGTGGACCGGCACCGAGCTGCTCACGCTACCGGCGACTGGCACAGGTCACGGCCTGGAGCGGTACTGCCGTAGGTCACATGACTGCAGAGGGCGCTGTGGACCGGCACCGAGCCACTCACGCTACCGGCGACTGGCGCAGGTCACGGCCTGGAGCGGTACTGCCGTAGGTCACGTGACTGCAGAGGGCGCTGTGGACCGGCACCGAGCCGCTCACGCTACCGGCGACTGACGCAGGTCACGGCCTGGAGCGGTACTGCCGTAGGTCACGTGACTGCAGAGGGCGCTGCGGACCGGCACCGAGGCGCTCACGCTCCCGGCGACTGACGCAGGTCACGGCCTGGAGCGGTACTGCCGTAGGTCACGTGACTGCAGAGGGCACTGTGGACCGGCACCGAGCCGTTCACGCTACCGGCGACTGACGCAGGTAACGGCCTGGAGCGGTACTGCCGTAGGTCACGTGACTGCAGAGGGCGCTGTGGACCGGCACCGAGCCGCTCACGCTACCGGCGACTGGCGCAGGTCACGGCCTGGAGCGGTACTGCCGTAGGCCACGTGACTGCAGAGGTCAGGTATGGTGCCAGGCCGCTGCACTGCCCGGATGGTCACCGTTCGATTCAGTCGATTCAGTCTACTGGTCGTTTGTGGCTCGCTGTCGTCGCCTCATCAGAGATATCTCGCGCTAACGGCACTGTCAACGAAATCAACACGATCGGGAGAGCCTGATAGCGCGTCCCCGGCGGTCGAGGAAGGCCTTGGCTGCACCCAACTGCATTGGAAGTGGGTAGCTGCGGCTGACATTCATTTGCAGTTAAGTGGAATGAACGAGCCGCTCTAGAGTACGATAGTGATGACTGCTGACGTATTATGCTGATGACAGCCACGGGCCGCAGCCCGCGACTCGTTAAAGGCTCCCTGGAGAAGCCGGCATTTGCCGGCTCATATGGAAACGGACACTGGATGTTTTCATTTTTTTCAGTTCTACGAAAAGTATTCGTCAGAAGAAAAAAAGTAAATGCTAGCATTAAGCTTTGTCACTACGGTCCGCGGTTGCCATGCCAGCATAGACTTAAGGCTACAATACAATGCACCGCACCCTCTTTTCTGGATGCAGGTCTGGTAAAGTTGGATGATATCGAGATTTCGTGTATAGCTATTCCCAAGTCTTGTGGATGATTGAGAACATTTATATCTTCATCGACTGATGCGTTTTCCTCGCGGCTGAACAATGCCCCGAATGTGCCGACTTGAGCTGGCGCCACCACATCGCCCAGTGACGTCACCACCGTGTCCTGTGACGTCACGTGAAGCTGACGGTGTCGCCATGCGCCGTCGGCGTGACACTAGTGGCTGGGGAGCCGGTGTGCCGTGGGGGGGGGGGGGGGGTTATCATGCTCCTGACCGAGGCCGCCGCCGCCGCTGGCACCCGCTCCGCACAGACTTCAATTTGTGTGCCGAATGAGAGGTCCGCCCGTTCGGGACCCGCTATTACGCTCCATGACAGTCGATTCGGTCGGGGAATTGTGACATAAATGTTAAATTGAAACGAACATCCGTCAGTATTGGTCGTTGGTTGTGTTAATTGATGTCTGGGGCCTATTTCACCAAGAAGTTAGTAATTACACATGTTTGCGATTACAAACGCAAGAAAATATTGCAAAGCTCACAAAAAGACATTTCACAAACATTCACTACCTCTGAATTACCGATTGTAAAGAAAATTGTAAACACAAATGTTAGTACAGCAGAAACCTTGAAATCAAGAACGTTTGTATTAAAAGTGATGCTAATGACAAATAATTTGATTAACAAATTAATTTAACAAATATTTACATTGTGGTTTATTTTTTATTCAAAATAAAATTAGTTATAGGGAGAATTATCTTTTAGTTAACATTTCATCGGAATGTAAACTCTGATTGTAAAAATACATCTTGGTAAGCAGTTAGAGTAAACAGAATTTGGCCATTCACCGAGTGGCGGAGCATAACAACAGAACTACTCTTAAAAGAAAGATCGTTGAATTTCTCGGCCATTTTTTCACCTAGCCCAGCCGATTTCCTACGTCGTAAAGAGTGAAGGTTCCCTGCACATTGCACAAGACATCGTTGACCGCTGCAATTATATCGCCATGCGGATTCTCCGCGCGGAGGCGCCCCTCACATAGCGTAATCGGTAAGGTGCACTGTGACTGGACTTCAAAGCTGGAGATCCCTGTTCGAATCTCTCGGGAAATATCTTTTTTTGGGGGCAGCTATACCTATGTTTAACTAAACCATTACCCTAACAACCTCGGCAACGTAACAACCTCACCAAGAAAATAACCTGAACAATCAAACAATGTCAACTATAAATACAGTTTCTGAAATTCAGAACCCCTGACCCACTGGAATTACAAGTTTGTAATTGCAAACATTTCCTCACTTCCGTCAACCTTTGAGAAATAGAACATGTGCAATTGCAAACATTTTTACAAACAATATCTTTGTAAACTAGTTTGTAAATAGTAAATTGAGATTTACTGCCCTGGGGTTTTGTGAAATCCAAACTAAAAACATGTGTAAGAATTATTTGTAATAAATAAATTATTTGTAATTACAAACTTTTTTGCTTTGTGAAATTGGCCTCTGATTGCGATTCACCAGTTGTGGTGGTGGTTTACAGCATGTACTGATTTGATGAGATGTCATTGCCACTGACCATGTTCTAGTTCCATAATAGTGGGCCGTCGTTATGACTGGCAGATGAGTGCATGTTATGGCCTCTTGTGTGCCATTTCGAGGGTCTATGATTGTTCCAGGCAGTTTTGCAAGGCGCTACTGGCAGAGCGTATCTCCATTTCAATTGTTAGGCTGGTGTTGAGGTGCTCTCAGTCCCCCGATCAACACTCCGGCTGCTGCTATGCTAAATCGATGGGGAGTAAGAGCGAGTTTTGTAGCGGCTGACGTCTCTCAGTTTGAAAGCTTTCCCTGCGACGCCGCACTGCTGAACAGTTCTTTTTCTATTGAGGAAAAAGTAGTATCAAACCGGTGATTGCAAACTGCACATTAACTTCAAATCATTAGTGCTTCGGAGAAAAACAGAAACTTATTGACATTGAGGAACATACTGTATGCAAGAGAACCAGCATGGTATGGAAATCCTCGTGCGTTTCAGTCATTGAACCCGTGGTTTTTTCGCTCCTCATTTCTATTCGCCTCCTTTTTTATGTGTGGTCCTCGCAATGTGTTGTCTGGACTGGATACTAATGTTGATCCTTCACTAGGCAGTAGGCACACAGAAAAACGTGCACGTATTTCTACACATAAAACATCTTCCATCAGACTGTTTTTTCCTTCCTGGTTATATGTATGATCATAGTTGTGGTATATCCTTGGCAAAAAAGGATGAATGTTTTGCGAATCGATATGCTAGCAACAGATCGATGAAACATTAAGTAACGAACTCCCTGGAACGAATGCTCGTAACACGAATGCTCATAACGAATGCTGTGTTGTTTGGCACGGGTTGGTTGGGTTCGTCTTCCTGCCACATATCGAACTTCATTTTCCCGTTCAAATCAAACTGCAAGTGTTTTCCGGGGTAAACCAGGCTGGAAACGTTAAACATTTTGTCTCGCTGAAGCGTTACGTCTAGTGCAATATACGTGATAGTTTAACTGGACCACTTATGTGATAATGGTTTTGCTATTTTCCATTTTCATTTCAAGAGTGAATGCAAATGACATGACGTCCTTGCCGGTTTCGTCATTTCAAGGCTGAGTGCAAATGACGGGACGTCCTTAATGCAGTTCGTATTTTAGCTGACTCGCGAGGGCGGTTTTTCACCGGGGTCACATACATTAGTTATCGGTAGCCTTCGTTGCGGTGACCTCGTCGCTCTGT
The DNA here is from genome assembly GCA_036785665.1 of Chirona hameri. Taxonomy (NCBI): domain Eukaryota; kingdom Metazoa; phylum Arthropoda; class Thecostraca; order Balanomorpha; family Balanidae; genus Chirona; species Chirona hameri. The sequence goes on along the minus strand of JAXIVJ010001431.1, from coordinate 116,154 downwards.
CGCTGCCAGAGATAACGTGAGGCCGGCTCGGCGGCGGCTTGGCTTCCAGTCTGGTGACGTCACTGGTTTCGGCGGGTCGGGTCCAATGTGCCGAGCACGTTCTAATCTTTCGACAATAAACTCGGCCGGCGATCGGGAACTGCCCGCTCCGGCGGCCGGCGCATTGTCCACAGCTGTGCTGCTGTGCCCGCTGTCGCGATTACTCTTCCCAAATCAAACGTCAGGTTCGGGTGAAATTTAACTCGGAAACCTGGACATACATCAGAATAGGAATTTCTGGTTCCAGATGAGGCTCATTGATTATACATCGAGCGCCCTTCTCGATATTTGTTTTCGTTACGTTGTTGTATATGCATTTGATTGGGATACTTTCGCTTGATGGAACCTGTGATAATGGTGTTCAGCAGTCGAACATTGTGCGTAGCGTTTGTACAATGAACTCACCCATTATATCGCACAATACCGCATTATTGTCGGACCAGCGTGGCTAAATTTTCCAGCGTTCCGGTGATGAAAACGAACGTGTGGAAACGTGAGCTCCGAAACAGCATCCACAAACATCATAACGTATTATTCTGATGCGTGTGTTGGCTTATGTGTGCTCATTTGAACCCTTCGTGATTTGAGATAATAATTTGGTTGTTTGGTAGCGTCTAGTGATGTTGAAAAGCCGACATTCTTCCAACCGAATAACACAGCTATGTTTTTGGAGAGCAGATGGCTACGGTTGAGGCCTTTTTGAAGAAAAAAGTTGAGCCTCAAATACCGCTCGATAGTGAACGGTTGCCAAGCGCGGGGCCCCTGCGGCTCAGTTGCTGCCAGTGGAACAGATAATAATTTGGTTGTTTGGTAGCGTCTAGTGATGTTGAAAAGCCGACATTCTTCCAACCGAATAACACAGCTATGTTTTTGGAGAGCAGATGGCCACGGTTGAGGCCTTTTTGAAGAAAAAAGTTGAGCCTCAAATACCGCTCGATAGTGAACGGTTGCCAAGCGCGGGGCCCCTGCGGCTCAGTTGCTGCCAGTGAACTCCCCCCCCCCCCCCGGCTCCACCCTAGCTCAGCTCCCGCTCGTGGACTACCCCAATGAACCGTACCCGTTGTAAGCCCGCTCAGCTTCTATTGTGTGAACGCCGCCCGCCAGCAATCGATTTCCTATAAAGAGACATATACATCCAGCCAGCTGGAAAGTTAATAATCACATTTGCATTTTATGTCGCGAATGAATCTACATAACGGGCGAAAAGTCGAGTCAGCATTTCAAGTGTGTTGATATATATGACCTCTAAATTATTTGTGTTATGACCTTTTCAGCAGTAAAACACGCATAGATCGTAACTCAAACGCATGCTTAGGAACGCAGATACCTATATAATTCATTGATCTACTTACATGTGTAAGACGGAAAATATGTTCAGGGCATGTTACTGTGCCTAACATTGGTGGTCGCGATGCTATGTTCAGTAACTCCCATCCTTCGTCATAAGTTGTCATTTGCAGTACAACAACAAAGTGTGAATTTAACACTAAAATACATGGATCTACTGGGTCTCGAACCTGAACTCTGCGTGGAAGCTGGGCTCTTTACCCAACTAGCCAACATTCGCAATGGGCTAGTGTGTTCTGGGCGTGTATTCAGCGGCCTGCTACGGTGTTGTATGTCCTGTTCAGACGTATTTAGCGCCGTCACGTCCAGCTCTCAGTGTGTTCTGGGCGTGTATTCAGCGGCCTGCTACGGTGTTGTATGTCCTGTTCAGACGTATTTAGCGCCGTTATCCAGTGTTCATATGGCCTGTCCGGTGTTCAGCTGGGCCGGCGGACAGTCCGGAGTGTCCGGCCTCCGCGGCGGCCGCCGGACGCAGCCGTGTATGGGCCGGCGGACAGTCCGGAGTGTCCGGCCTCCGCGGCGGCCGCCGGACGCAGCCGTGTATGGGCCGGCGGACAGTCCGGAGTGTCCGGCCTCCGCGGCGGCCGTCGGACGCAGCCGTGTATGGGCCGGCGGACAGTCCGGAGTGTCCTGCCTCCGCGGCGGCCGCCGGACGCAGCCGTGTGTGACCTCGCCAGCTGTGGCCGGTTTTAGTGGCGCCCTAACGACCCCCCAGTTATAGCGGCATAATGGCCTGGAAACGCGAGAGCACCGACTCACTATCCTGATCGTCGCCCTATTATTTCTAAATGACGGCACTTTGCACGATGGTTGACATGGACTGGATTCGCTGAAAATGCCTGCTCTTGTGCTCAGTTTATAAGCGTTTCTCTCGTTTGTTTCAGGAATGCAGGGGAACAAAGAGAATGAGTGTGCTACAAACGTGACGGGGGTGAGTACCTATTGATTTCGATTACTCACCGTTCGGTTGGCCCGGACAATGTGAACGCGTCCACATCAGCCGTGGTTATTGTGGTAGTCTGGTTTCAGTTTCCCGTTGTTCGATTCACTCTGTTGACACATTGGCGGCTGGTGGCGCTAAGTCTGCTCTCCGGACGTGCGCTCCGCTGAGTTCGCGACGTGCGCTCTGCTGAGTTCGCGACGTGCGCTCCGCTGAGTTCGCGACGTGCGCCCCGCTGAGTTCGCGACGTGCGCTCCGCTGAGTTCGAGACGTGCGCTCCGCTGAGTTCGCGACGTGCGCCCCGCTGAGTTCGCGACGTGCGCTCCGCTGAGTTCGCGAGGCGTGAGTTGTCAGCGGTCTCCCAATAAACAGATCGAACTGTCGGCGAGCTTCACGCCGTCCAACTTCCCTGTGCGGCGAGCCGGTATCAACTGCTCCGACAGCGGTGTTTGGATGCACCCAGATCATTCGTCGTGGTTGGGAAGCTTTGCTCGCGGTGCTCGTTCGTTTCTGTAATCCGGCATCTGGGACCAGTTATAACCATCCAAAGGAATATAAATGGGAACTGAAAGAATGTGAGGAAGGAAAATAGACATGAGATGGTTAACCAACATGTTCGAGAATAGTTAGATGGAACGGCTTTCGATGCAAGCCTCTGGTCTGAAGAACTACTTCGTATTTATTTGTCAAAATTCTTGGTTTCTAATCCATTTACCTCTCTCATAAAACACTCAGTATTTGCCTCATGGCTGTTAACTTCGTATGAACTTTGATGCGCATTTTTGTACTCAACCACCAACCAGTAAAACATATGATATATCTTAAATGAGACCAAATTACGCGGAAAGGGCACCTAGTTTTATTTTCCATTTACTTGTACTCTATCCTCCTCATGACGTTAGCTTCCAAAGTGTCTCGCAGGCCCCCTGTTTCCATCCTATTGGCCGACACGTTCGCTGATTGTATTGAGTTGATTTGAGGTGGCAGGCTCGGTGCTGTTGTCGCGCTGCAATGTGACCGCTGGGCGGGCAACTTGACCCATCGTCGACTTTGCCGGACCACCCACTGTTCTACCCACTGCCGGCCCCGTGGAGTGCTTCCATTTCAGTTGTGTACTTATTGAGCCAATATCGATGCAGCAGTTTGGCTAATACCCAGCCGTTTGTTATGTTGATGGAGTGGCTGTTTCGAGGCGTTAACTCAAACAAACAAGCTACTGAATGATAATGGTTTTATAGCGGCGTCCATCCGTTTGGAGTAGGGTGCATGTGGCTCGACAGTGCACGCCATAACACCGAACCGCCGACACTTTGTCTGCTCCACGACATTACTGGGCAGATCCGGTATTGCTGGCTAGGCTCGGAGCCATGCCGCAGCCCTTTGATCAAATTTCGCGCAGCTCCTCGGGGACTGAAGTTGGCTGTACCGTAATTGCGTTAGCGGTCAGGTGCGCTCCGGGGATCTGTGGCTGCACTGGCGCCGGCACACAGGTGGGGGCGGGTATTAGAGGGTTCAGCGCTCCGGAGGGTCGGAGCGATCTGCTGTCCTCATTCCGCGCTGTAGTACTGAACCCACCGGCTCCACCACTGATGTTTCACTAAACTTCTGCTGTCTCACTGAACCCACCACTCCTGTTGTCTCACTGAACCTACCTCTCCTGTTGTCTCACTGAACCCACCACTCCTGTTGTCTCACTGAACCTACCACCCCTGTTGTCTCACTGAACCCACCACTCCTGTTGTCTCACTGAACCTACCTCTCCTGTTGTCTCACTGAACCCACCACTCCTGTTGTCTCACTGAACCTACCACCCCTGTTGTCTCACTGAACCCACCACTCCTGTTGTCTCACTGAACCTACCTCTCCTGTTGTCTCACTGAACCCACCACTCCTGTTGTCTCACTGAACCTACCACCCCTGTTGTCTCACTGAACCCACCACTCCTGTTGTCTCACTGAACCTACCTCTCCTGTTGTCTCACTGAACCCACCACTCCTGTTGTCTCACTGAACCTACCACCCCTGTTGTCTCACTGAACCCACCACTCCTGTTGTCTCACTGAACCCACCACTCCTGTTGTCTCACTGAACCTACCACCCCTGTTGTCTCACTGAACCTACCACCCCTGTTGTCTCACTGAACCCACCACCCCTGTTGTCTCACTGAACCTACCACCCCTGTTGTCTCACTGAGCCTACCACCCCTGTTGTCTCACTGAACCCACCACTTCTGTTGTCTCACTGAACCCACCACCCCTGTTGTCTCACTGAACCCACCACTCATGTTGTCTCACTGAACCCACCACCCCTGTTGTCTCACTGAACCCACCACTCCTGTTGTCTCACTGAACCTACCACCCCTGTTGTCTCACTGAACCTACCACCCCTGTTGTCTCACTGAACCCACCATCCCTGTTGTCTCACTGAACCTACCACCCCTGTTGTCTCACTGAACCTACCACCCCTGTTGTCTCACTGAACCCACCACTTCTGTTGTCTCACTGAACCTACCACCCCTGTTGTCTCACTGAACCCACCACTCATGCTGTCTCACTGAACCTACCACTCCTGTTGTCTCACTGAACCCACCACCCCTGTTGTCTCACTGAACCCACCACCCCTGTTGTCTCACTGAACCCACCACCCCTGTTGTCTCACTGAACCCACCACTCCTGTTGGCTCACTGAACCCACCACTCCTGTTGTCTCACTGAACCCACCACTCCTGTTATCTCACTGAACCCACCACTCCTGTTGTCTCACTGAACCCACCACTTCTGCTGTCTCACTGAACCCACCACTCCTGTTGTCTCACTGAACCCACCACCCCTGTTGTCTCACTGACGCTTGATAGCCTCAACGCGCTGAAGTGCCTTCAAAAAAACCAACCACACACTGTCTCCCTGAACCCACCAGTTCCACCCGTGCTTTCTAATTAAACCCACCGGCTCCACCCTGCTGTCTCACTGAACCCACCAGCTCCACCCTGCTGTCTCACTGAACCCACCGGCTCCACCCTGCTGTCTCACTGAACCCACCAGCCCCACCCTGCTGTGTCCCTGAACCCACCAGCTCCACCCTGCTGTCTCACTGAACCCACCAGCTCCACCCTGTTGTCTCACTGAGCCTATCAGCTCCACCCTGCTGTCTCACTGAACCCACCAGCTCCACCCTGCTGTCTCACTGAGCCTATCAGCTCCACCCTGCTGTCTCACTGAACCCACCAGCTCCACCCTGCTGTCTCACTGAACCTACCAGCTCCACCCTGCTGTCTCACTGAACCCACCAGCTCCACCCTGCTGTGTCCCTGAACCCACCAGCTCCACCCTGCTGTCTCACTGAACCCACCAGCTCCACCAGCTGTCTCACTGAACCCACCAGCTCCACCTTGCTGTCTCACTGAACCCACCAGCTCCACCCTGCTGTCTCACTGAACCCACCAGCTCCACCCTGCTGTTGTCTCACTGAGCCTATCAGCTCTACCCCTGCTTCAGCGTCAGTCCCGTCTCGTCTCTCTCCTCCAGCCTGCTCGGCGCTCGGAGCAGGCCTACACTTCTCGGCCTGAGCTGCTGACACTGCTATTTTAGCTCGGCCGTCGATGGGCGCTCATCAATACTCGTCGCTATCGATGTGTGTGGGCTGCTGCTCGGCACAGCGCCGGTGTGACATGTCATTACCGTGAGGCGAGCGGCGCCGAGCTGGCGGCCACCACTGCCTGGATGGTAGTATTGGCAGGATAGAGAGCGGTGCACCATCGCCGTATCCCGTAGATGACAGCAATGCAGTCGACCAACTGAGAGCGGTGCTCGTTTGTGCTGCTTCGATGTCGGGATTCGGAATGTTACCTCTAAACCACACACGCCATGGTGCCATGTCCCGCCCTGGACCGCCACGTGCCATGACCTATCGTCTACGCGCGTTCTCAGCGCACGGCTCTGCGTCAGGCGGGCACAGGCGCGTAACCACCACTGGGATCACTGGGGATCAGTCCCCAGTAACATTTTCGGATTTTAACATTACGCCTATGGGCGTTGCATGGAAAGAATCGACTTCAAAGTGCCTCCGTCCCCACCTACTTTCGGAAGGTGGTTACGCCTATGGACGGGCGGGCACCCCGTGTGAGCGCCGTGGGCTGGGCACCGCCGGCAGTCCGGGGGCCGGGCCGAGTGAGTGGTGGCGGCGATCCACGCGGCCATTACACTGATTGTCGAGCGGAGAGAGCGCCGGCAGGCCGACAGGCGGCTCCGGGCGGGCTACTGGCGGCGGCTGGAGGAAGTGTTGGGAGGTGACGGGAGCTGTCAGGAGGTGACGGGAGATGGCGGGTGGTGTTGGGAGGCGTTATAAAGTGTCTGGAGGGATCGGAAGGTGGCGGAAAGTGTTTGGAGGTGGGTGGAAGTGTCAGGAGGCCTCCGGGAGGTGGCCGGAGGCGTCGGGAGATTTTTGGAGGTGTTGGAAGTATTAACCCTATTTCTAACAGGGGGCGGATTCCGCCCTCCCCCCCCCTGTCACATTTACGTTACCCCTGTTACGGGAGATGGCGGGTGGTTGATGGCGCCCCCTGTTTGGTGATAATACGGAAATGCGATCTTCACGGTTTCTTCCTAACTGCCTCAAGTATAAAGGAGTTACATCGGTTTACGGTGATTGAAACAAGTGCAAATTAGTTGATGTTAATTAAATATCATCAAAATTGCATGGCAGAGGCGGTTTCAGGGGCTTGCAAAGGGGAGGTTTCCAGGAAGTATTCAATGCTTGGCGGGAAGCTAATAAAGTGATGAAGTGGTATTCATAGCTATCAAGATGTAAAAGATAGCTTCTCCTTCCGTTATTTGCATAATTTATTACATATAGAGTTGCAGGGGCGTGTTCAGGCAGATGAAAAAGGGGGTGACTGGCATGTTGATTCCGATATGCCAGCGATTACGGCGCAATAGACGGCTAGTTTATAATGATATATGCACATATGAGGCCAGGAGAGGGAATGAAGTCATTTGTTTTTGCAGAGACGCGCTCAGGAGTGGAAGAAAGGGGTCATATTATTGCAAGGGAACTAAGATGCATGAGCCTACAATGACATAGCATACTGCAGTTTTCGGATGAAACTTGCATCATAGGGTACTCTACAAACGATTATAAAATAATAGGCGAGTCCAGGTACGGTCAAAAGGGGGGTAAGCAATGTAAATTGAAGTTGTAAGTGCAACAGTCACTGTTGACTAGTTAGTATCATAGTAGCGGATAATATACCTATCAAAAGGTCTAGTGCCTCCCCAGTTTGGGTCCTGGATATGTCTACGATGATGAAGTATGATCTCGTATGATGAAGTACAACATGCAAAAAGGAACTATCTACGATCAGTAACTTATTTATAGTGCTGGGTAGCAACTCTTGCGGTTAATATTTTTTGCTGTTTCACCTACCTTTTTCACTAACCTGGTACCGCCTATGGCAAAACATATGCTTTATAACTGTTTTGTCTAATGTTGCAATGACACACCATTTAATTTATCCAAAAAAAAACATCCACAAATTATTTTATTACGCATTTACTTCACCCTCATATTGAGTGACCTGCACATGCCTATGATTTTTGAATTTTCGAAATTTACCGCGATATATCAATCTCCAATTTAATCTCTATCGATCCCCATTAGTTGCGTTAAAATCGGTTGATAAACATGACAGCTGTGTTGGTTCACGAATACCTCTAAAATTTGTAGTTTTTGCCCCCTGTTGCCCCCCTATCAAAAATTTAGATTTTTCTCTCTCGAAATGTAGATCGTGTTGAGGGGAATCAAACGCCGTTTGATTTTTTGAAAATCGGACGGGTAGATTTCGAGATCTCCGGGGGGGGGGGGTGGTAGCCCCCCCCCCCCAGTTACAAATAGGGGTAGCCAGGAGCCTGTTACAAATAGGGTTAAGATGTGGTGAGAGTGTCCACTGTCAGGAGGTGGCGAAATATGTCGTGAGGTGTCCAAAGTTGTTGAAAGTGCGAGTCCACTCAACTCTAAATCACCTGAGTTGAGTCCGTTTTGCGTCAAAACTGGCTCGCCTTCTGTAAGTGAAGCACAACCCAGCAGTGTTAGGATTGCCAAGTTTTATCTAGCGACTCACGTTACTGACTCACGACTCACGTGATTGTAAATTACGAGTATGTCGGAACTTTCGTAGTCTTTTTGCTATATTGACCTGGAGGCAGGGTTGTGCTCGACTCATATTTTTTTTTTTAGACTGACTCGACTCTGACTCATTTTCGAAGGGACTCTGACTCAACTCCGACTCAAGAGGGAGGAATTTGTTGTTTTGAGTCGACTCAACTTTGACTCATTTGCTGTTGCCCCTGACTCAACCCTGACTCAAGCGGGGGATAATTTTGTTTGAGTCGACTCAACTTTGACTCATTTGCTTTTACCCCTGACTCAACTCTGACTCATGCGAAAGTTTCTTGAGTCGACTCATTTTTGACTCATGTTCAACGGACTTCACTTTGACTTTGATTAAAATGTAGGTATTTTACTTGCAAAAAGTCATTGGAATATTATATGTAAATACTTTTATTTGTATTTACACTGGATGAAGACACATGAATATTGCATTATCATAAATATCTACTGCATCCACCTGCAATGTAAGGTATATTAAAATATATAATAGCAATAATGAGAATAATTAAATTAAATAAAATGAATGGTTCGTAAAAACATTGAAGACAAATTAGTATTTACCTTGCATGTGTTCAAAGGGGTCATGTGATGTTTTAATTCAAGTTAGATCGGTTGTCAGTGACAGGGGTTCAAGCTTAAATATATTATCTGGGTACGTGCGTAAGTATGCTGAAATACCATCAGTTGGCTTTAATTATTGGTTTAAATTGGTCATTATTTTGATGCTATGTGATACAGTGTAAATCATGTTGATATGGTTATTATTAGGTTATATATACTGCAGTTATCATGTCTATGTAGGTATTTAATATTGTATTGCTTCACTTAAGATAAGGAGCAGTCAGTAGAGTAAGTGATGTAGTGAAGTACTCTTTAAGTTATTTGTGAAATACAAAATTGATTTATTATCAACTAATGATTATAAAGTGGGTTTGAAAAGCACCCAAACTAGCACTCTCACACTCTATAACATTGTTTGGACGCCTTTATTATGTAGTTGCTAGGATTTGTTTTTCTCGTCAGATGTGACTGACTCGTAAGAGGATGAGTCGACTCAACATTGACTTGAGCGGCATCCAGGCGACTCAACTTTGAATCAAGCACATCCATGTGACTCAACTCTGACTCGACTCAATCCCTCTATTTTTCTTAAGTGACTCGACTCTGACTCAGGTTGAGCCCCTATTTTTCTTAACCCGCGCGGCGCTGGGGGGGGGGGGTAAATTTTATCCCCCCTCCCGGATTTTCTCCATAACTTGACAACTATGACAGATATCAAAGTGAGACTTACGGTAGCTTATGGTGCATCAATTCTACGTCTTCTGCCATTTTTTTTTTAATTCGTGAAAATTTGTGGCAGATAATGACGTTTTAGTGACGTCATGCCATGTCATTTTTGGTGAAAAAAACGTTAAATGTTTAACAAATCGTAAAAAATAGCGTGTTACTGCAAATTGCAAATACAAGGCGTCAAAAGAAGGGAAATAACATTGTCTTTGACATGGCTATCTCAGATTTGCAAATTTTTGGGTTTTTGACCCCCAAAAATGCAAAAAACTGATTTTTGGGGAAGAATTTCCACAAAAGTTTTTTGTTTGAAGATTTTCAAAAAAACGGAAGATATATTAGAGAACCGAGTATGAACGATGTTAAAACCAAATTTCAAAGCAATTTCTTTATTTTTGACTGACTTATGGCTCTCTAAGAACAAGTAACTCATGACGTCATTTTTTAAAATTGCGTTTTTTGGCTTTTACTGACCAGACACAGACAAATAAATGCCACCACTGTATTTCGAAGACAAAACTAGTCTAGAAACATGCAATGTTTATTTAGATTAATCAATTTCAAATTTTGACCTTATTGTGACCTGACCTTGACCTGAGGACGATTACATGGTGTCAGGCTGTGAAAATGGCTGCTTCTATCGAATTATACGTGTAAAATAATCCATACAACATGTGTCGCATGGCTTTCGTAGACCTGTGACCTTGTGTGACCTGACCTTGACCTTGACCTTTGCTTACAATTTCACTTTTACTTATGCGGGAAATGCATTATACACTCTGGAGCATTTTGTGAGATAATAGTTGCAATATAAGGCTTTGGATGGAAAGTATAGCCCCAAAAACTCAAATACTTACATTTTACATTTGACCTGACCGTGACCTGACATGTGACCTTATTTTAAGAATTTCGAGTATGCATTCGATTCTTCTCGTTGAGAGCTTGCGATCGCCGCATTGCGCGTCTCGCTGGGGTTATTGGTTCGGAAGATACGAGGGGGGGGGGGGGTAAAATTTACCCCCCCCCCAGCGCCGCGCGTTCGGCTGGAGACCCCAGCGCCGCGCGGGTTAAGCGACTCAACTCTGACTCAAGTTGAGTTGAGTCATTTTTGAGTCAAATTTGACTCACCGACTCTGAGTCAATCACAACCCTGCTTGGAGGAACTGATAATATGACTAATACCATTAAGAATATGTGCTGTTGCTACCAGGTTATTATGAGTTATGCACTTATATGTGTTTCAGTTGCTTTGGAAAAGGGGCTTCAACATTTTAACGTTGTTTTGTGTAGCATCTTGAAGGCACAACTTAGCAATTCCACTTTTAGCATGCTGCTAAGAGTGTTTTCTTGAAGCCATAAAGTTTTACGTTTCCGCTGT
>JAXIVJ010001431.1:82500-102500 GCA_036785665.1 Chirona hameri | reverse complement strand
GCTTCTTAATTACACCTGTCCGAGATGTCGGACATCTGGCCATAGATTTAAGACCCGTGAAAATCTTAAAATAATTATTTGACAATGGGTTTGACACTCGCATCCCATATATTCTATTGTATTTATTTTACGGAACTAATGTCGTATGATAGGGGGCAGGACTTATGATCTATCGAGGAAAATAACCTCAAGAGTAATGTTGATTTACCATACAATGAATCACCAGGTATTGTGGCATTCGTGTGCGGTGGTTTGCGAGAGACTAATAGTAGCCCCGTTTACATAGAAGTTTCAAAACAGTGGAACATTGTCCACTAATAGTGGAGCATGAAGGTTTCTTTCACCATCGCATGATCACGATTACGGCGCCAGTGCGTCAATTTACCGTCTGCTGTTATATATCTCATTGATCGTATGGTTGTTGCAGCCTAGGTTTTGCTTCTTTTTTTTCCGTGGTATTATACAGAATTCACGCCAGGTGCTGGTCGCGAAAATAAGTGCCCGCTAACTTTGCTAAAATAAGCTCCCACGTTTCGAGCTGCATTGCTTACGGTACGGTGCATGACACAGTGGGTCATTTTTAGGCACCGCAAGCACTTCTTAGATGCCTGCGGCATGTACTATGCGGCATGCGAACATATGTGCGACAAGATACTGATGACAGCGCCGGTATATTGGTGGAACATTGTGTTATTGGTGGTGTTGTATGGTGCCGGTATGATACTTTCCGGCGATCTTGCAGCTCTAGTTCTTATTCGCGAAAAAGCGGCAACTGCCAGCGGAAAAAAGTATATCGGTTGCGCATATGGAAGCGTAGCAGTCTTTACAAAAGTTGCTACGCTACCAAATGAAGGTCAAAATGTCGGAAGAAAAAATACTCGGCTCTGGATGTTTGGGCTGTCAACAGTACTTATAAAGCACGATTTCGAATTAAAAGGAACCAAGCAAATTGGATCAAATATCAGTTTGGTCTAGTAGTGATATCTACTCAAACGAGCTTAATATAAGATGTTCCACAATTAGTGGACAATGGTCCACTATTTTGAAATTGCTATGTAAACGGGGCTAATATGCTGCTCATTATTCAGGCTGGGTGGTACAATTTGCTGGTCTTCCGTGCTGGTCTCCCGTGCTGGTCTCCCGTACTGGTCTTCGAGCGGTTAGTTAGCTGATCTCCCGTGCCGGTCTCCTGTGCGGTTGGTAGGGTCCCATGCGGTTAGTTAGCTGCCGGCCACATTGCACATCGACATCCGGCGTTATTTTGGTGTGCCGGGGTACCTGTGAGCCCGTCCTCTCTCACCATTACCAGCGGACGCTGCGGCTGTGACGGCGGTGTGCTGCCCTCCGCCAGCGGTAACCGACCCCGGTCCTGCACGGATCGCGTGAGGTTGACGCCGCCGCCGCTCGTGAGTGGCTCGCTGTCACGCCCGCCCGTGTGATGTTGGGTAATAAGCCGGCCAGGCCCGCTCCGGCCAGTGTTGGAGTCGTAAATCACAGCTGAATGCTGTACTCAATGACCAGTTGATGGCGCGAGGACGTAGTGTCAGCTATCGCCGTCAAATGAGCTCAAATTCGGACAATACCAGCTGATCGACTGAATTTGCGAAGCATTTAAGTTGTATTCACTGAGTTGGAACCGGACAGGTTGTGAACGAACTTGTTAGTTGTGTGTTCTGCAGCCGCACCGCGACATCGTGTAGGGCTAACCACCGTTGGTAGTACAGTGCACACAGCCGGTGGGAAAATCGACGAAGGCTCGCTTTTTGTTTCGCAATTACGGAAACTTATGAATGATGTGAAAGCAACGCACTGAAGGTAGTTCTGCATCGAAACCTCTTGGGCCTTTGGTGATCGGAACCTTTGGTCACATGTGTGATCTTTTAGCAGGGATAATTGTACAGTTTCTTCTATTGTGTCGGTAAGTTGTATTCGTTCTTTCTCTCACTGGGCCGGGGCACCCCTGAGTGTTGACGCTCGATACCGGCCGCTGTGGACTGTGGTACGGTCTGACCGCCGGCGATACTCGGCTGGCGCTGCTGTCCCGCGCTGCTGCATTGCAATGACTGCACTGCACACCGGCGTGGTAGCGGAGCGGGCGAGCGGGCGATACTCGGCTGACGCTGCTGTCCTGCGCTGCTGCATTGCAATGACTGCACTGCACACCGGCGTGGTAGCGGAGCGGGCGAGCGGGCGATACTTGGCTGACGCTGCTGTCCCGCGCTGCTGCATTGCAATGACTGCACTGCACACCGGCGTGGTAGCGGAGCGGGCGAGCAGGCGATACTCGGCTGACTCTACTGTCCTGCGCTGCTGCATTGCAATGACTGCACTGCACACCGGCGTGGTAGCGGAGCGGGCGAGCGGGCGATACTCGGCTGGCGCTGCTGTCCTGCGCTGCTGCATTGCAATGACTGCACTGCACACCGGTGTGGTAGCGGAGCGGGCGATACTCGGCTGACGCTGCTGTCCCGCGCTGCTGCATTGCAATGACTGCACTGCACACCGGCGTGGTAGCGGAGCGGGCGAGCGGGCGATACTCGGCTGACGCTGCTGTCCCGCGCTGCTGCATTGCAATGACTGCACTGCACACCGGTGTGGTAGGGGAGCGGGCGATCAATGGTGGACTGTGGCCACCGGTTACTTGCGACAAGCCCAATCCCACCTGCCACCGAGAGACATGACCATCCGGAACGCGCCCGCATTCTCCAGGATGCGAGTAGCCGATGCATAAAGGCTGATTTCGCGGCAGACTCGAGACATGTGGGCACCAACTTGTTCCAGTATGCTGTATTGGTCGGTAGGCATGGTCGTCAAAATTGATTTCCGATTTTGAAAATTGCGAGGGTGGATCGGTATGTAGTAAACGATTTGAACAACTTTTCCATTTTCGGCTTTTCGATAAAATGAATTCCTGACTACCTTAAATCCACTTTTTGAAAACATGTTTGGTCCTCCGGACACTCGGCTGGCGTTCAACGGACCAGCAAGCGTCGATGATGGGTAAATCGCGCACTGAATATGCAGATGCACACTTGAGGCCACTTAAGCCGACGTAGAGCCCCTTAGGCCGACTGAGGTCTCAAACCAAACGAATGCCCCCTCATGCTGACCGAAGGCCCCACGGGCCAACAGAGGGCCCCTTCAGGCCGACAGAGGGCCCCAGGCTGTCAAATGACTCGCAAAGCCGACCGAGGCCCTTCAAGCTGACGAAAACCCCTCAAGTCGACCAAATGCTCCCTGAAGCCGACCGAGGGCCCTCACAGGCCGATAGAGGGCCCATCAGGCCGACAGAAGGCCCCTCAGGCCGACAGACGGACAGAGGGCACATCAGACCGACAGAGGGCCCCTCATGCTGACAGAGGGCCTCTCAGGCAATCAGAGGGTCTTCTCAGGTCAACAGAGGGTCCCTTAGGCCGACCAAGGGCCCCATCAAGCTGACCAAGGGCCACATCAGGCGGCCAGAGGATCATAGGCCGATAGAGGATTTCTCAGGCCGACAGAGGACCCCTCAGGCCGACAGAGGACCCCTCAGGCCGACCAAGGGCCCCCAGACACACTGCCCCCTCAGACCGACAGAGAGCCCCTGCTACCGACAGAGGGCCCCTGAGACCAGTGGCGGTCGCAAGGGGGCCACGCGGGCCTGCCTCCCATAAAGGGGCCAACATATATTTTGCCCCCCCCTAAAGTCCCTTGGAGCTCAGGTGGGCCCAAAGGCCCGCCTGGGCTTCAAGTCAGAGTGGGCCCTCTGGAGGTAGGAGAGGGTCCTCTGGAAGCCAAAGTAGGCCTACTGGGAGATATAATGACCCCCCCGGAGGCCAAAGTGAGCCCTCTCGAGGCCAGGGTTGGCCCCCTGGAGGCCGGAGTGGGCCGTCTAGAGGTCGAAGTAGGCCCTATGAAGGACATGGTTCCCTCTGGAGGCCACATCGGATCCTGTGAGGTCAGAGTGGGCCCCTGGAATCCAGAGGGGGCCTATAGTGGTGAGTGTGATGACTGGAGGTCAGACTGGTGGGCCTCCTGTAGGTTAGAGTGGGCCCTATGTACGCCAGAGGGGCCCAATTATATCCAGAGGGGCACTATGGATGCTGGAGAGGGCCCTATGAATGCCAGAGTGGCACACTGAAGGCCAGAGAGGGTCATCTAGAGGTCAGAGTTGGCACTCTGTAGGCTGAAGTGGGTCCTCTGGAGGTGGAGGCCGGAGTGGGCCCTCTGGAGGTCAGAGTATGCCCTCTGGAGGCCACATGGGGCCCTCTGGAAGCCGGAGGCGGCCCTCTGGAGGTCAGAATGAGCCCTCTGAAAGCGAGGGTGGCTGTTGTGAAGCCAGATGGACCCTCTGAAGGCCAGAGTGGGCCCCCTGTAGGCTAGAATGGGCCATTTGAAGGTCAGAGTGGGCCCACTGAAAGCCAGAGGGGATCAATTAGTATCCAGAGGGGCCCTCTGGATCACGGGTGGAGTTTTATATTCAAATGGTACCAACTTTGTGTTTTGCCCCACCAACTTTTGTCAGATTTGAAGGTTTCCTGGCGTTGAAATGGCCATTTTTCACCTGAACCATTGAAAATAACCTGCTATATGACATTTTGCCCCACCAACTTTGTTCTGAAAAGCTCCACCCATGCTCTGGATGCCAGAGTGGGTCCTCTGGAAGCCAAAGGGGCCATCCGGAAGCCGGAGTGGGTACTCGGGAGGTCAGAGTGGGCTCTTTGGAAGCCAGAGGGGGTCCAATGGTATACAGAGGGGCTTTCTGGAGGTTAAAGTGGGCCATATGGAGGTCATTTGGGCCCTCTGGAAGTCTGAGTAGGCCATCTGGAGGAAGGAGAGGGACCTCTGAAGGTGGAGGGCGGATTGGGCCCTGATATCTCTAAATTTCAGTTGTTCGTCCCGCTAGTTGAACCGAGGAGTGTGCACGAGCCGTATTCGGGCATGATGGTTTTCGTTTATGCATCATGATTCGAGTTCAGAAACCGAAATGTCTTTGGGAATTACTGTCGGTTGTGCATGGGAGGATTCAGCTTGATCTCACCAGTAGTGTACGTGCAATAACAGTTAGTACATGATTAGACATGATCAATAACAGTTAGTACATGCAGTTAGTACATGATTGCCGTTTCCAATGTCCGTGTTGCCTACTTTGGCGCTGTCGGTGATGGCCGCCCGAATATGTTGCAATGGATTTCAAGTAGTCAGGATTTCATCAAATAAAAAACGAACATAGAAAAGTTGTTCAGAATTGTTTACTTCTTACGAATCCACCCTCGCTTTTTTCGAAATCCGGTATTTTTATATTTTCGCAATCCTGACAACCATGCATAATGGCTACCCGAATATGTTGCCGAAAAATGGATTTGAGGTAGTCAGGAATTAATCTAATCCAGAAAGCAAACATAGAAAAGTTGCTCAGAATTGCTTTCTACATACTAATCCACCCTTGCAATTTTCGAAATCCGGAATTTTTCATTTTCACCCCGCTGACGACCATGCCTACTGGTCGGCTCAGCGACCGTCGATAACAGGTGCATGCCCTAACCACTAATGACGTTGGTCGTATCTGGCGGACGCCGACCAGACGTGGGCCCGGTAAACGCTGCCATTGCGTGGTGCCGGTGAACGATGATATTGGACGGATGCGATGAATGCTAATATCGCGCCACCGCCACCGTCTGGCCGGGTAGGCAGCCGCCGCCGCGGTAGATATCGATGCATTGTGTGGGTGTCGATATCACACACCGTCACCTGTGGGGGTATGCTGTGCCCTATGACTGTGTTATGACTATGACTATGAGACAGGCGACAGTCGCCGATAGTCGCCGATAGTCGCCGATAGTCGCCGATAGTCGCCGATAGTCGCCGATAGTCGCCGATAGTCGCCGATAGTCGCCGATAGTCGCCGATAGTCGACGATAGTCGACGATAGTCGCCGATAGTCGCCGATAGTCGCCGACAGTCGCCGATAGTCGCCGATAGTCGCCGTAACGGCTGACTGGACGAGGTGCGAATGTCACACTATCCACCGCGCACCCCCGTGGGACCGTGTGTGGGCTCCGCGGCCGGCTTATCTGCGTCATATTTCCCCGGTGCCCGGACGGCCGCTGGAATTAGGTGCTGCCGCCGCGACGCTGATGCTCGACGGCAGGAAAGCGGCGGCGATGGCCGGCCATGAGGGACGGCCCCGCGGAGCCAGAGCCAGACAATCCAGACACCATTTGTCACGTGTATTCATGCGCCGGTGTAGTTCGTGTTTTACAGCCATCACGTCGGATAATACAATGCTCCCTCGTGTCTTGAGAGAAAACAAAACCATCTGGGTTTTATAGTCTATTTATGCATATTACATTGTCTCCATTTCTTTGATGTTCGGAGTGCAGCCTAACCAGCTTGCATGCTTAAATAATGCGAAGGGCACGTCGCCACCAACAAGGCGAATATGCAACCATATACGATGATAAACTAGTCAAGACTTGTACTGCGTCTTTCTTCTTATTCCGCTGACCGGATTCTGGCCAACCTTTCGCGTATTCCTGACGTGTTTCTGCGCCGCCCCGTCTGTCACGAAGTTCCTTCTTTCGCTAGTACCATGGCTCCCCAGTCGGCCAGCGTGGTTTCTCCCTGCGTAGTGCGCACGTGCGGTGTCGCCACGCACGAGCGGGCCACGTCTCGACTACGTCCGACACCTGTATTGTATTGTATTGTATTGTAAACACACGAACTATCCACACGAATGTTTTTTTACAGTTCTTAGTCAATGTCAACAGTTCAGCAAATCAGGAGGCAACACTGGGTAAAACACGACATACAGTAAAAATGCGCGCGCACATGCATACGTTCACACAGTTTGCATTGCTCATCAGGCTCAGGTGATCGATGATAGAAGCCTACGCTTCAACTCTCTTTTAAATTTGCTGACAGACATGCCGTCAAAGTCGCGTGGCAGTTGGTTCATGCTATGTGCGGCACGGTAGGCAAAACGTCGCTTGCTGGTCTCCGTCCTGACCCGAGGTATGAATAGGAGGCGGTCCTGTCGGGTAGGCCGTGAGTGAGCGGGTCTGTCACAGTTGGTGGTAAACAGGCCGGCGACACTCGCGGCTCAGCGGTGCGGCGGACTCTGGAGAAGGCAGAGGGCTTGGTAGAGGAAGAGGTTGGGAGCGTCAAGTCACCCTAGTGTCTCGCACACCGGAAGCGCGGTCGTTCTTGCGTTTTCCGGAAACGACTCCTGCTGCAAAGTTGATGAGCTTCTGAATGTGGTGGAGGTTTTTAGAGGAGCCGCTTCCGTACACGACCAAACAGTAACGAATGTGAGAGAACAATAGGGCGGTGACGATATCGGGGAGGATTTCTGACGGGAGGTAATGACGGATGTGGGAGAGGCTGACAAGGATGCCGCAGCATTTACGAGAGAGGGTGGGCACATGAGTGTCCCAGGTGAGGTGTTGATCAAAGATGAAACCCAGGTTGCGTGCTTCGGAGCGGGGTACCAGAGAAGTATCGCGGAATTTGAGAGTCAACTGGGGAGGCGAGCGCAAATTTTGGCATGAGCCGATGGTTAGGAGTTCGAACTCCGTTACGTTAACTTTAAGACCATTGCAATGAAATTAGTCCCCGAGAGAAGCGAGAGCCGACTCCATGCGAGCGATAAGCGCTGGCAAGCAAGATTTAGGTTCCGAAATCATGACCTGAGTATCATCGGTACATTGCACCACAAGCGCATCAGCCGCATGAAGACTCGGGTCATTTGCAAACGCGCAGAAGAGAATAGGACCGATAAATGAGCCCTGGAAGACACCTTGATTTATAGAACGCGGTGCGGACATTTTTACCTTGCCATCAGAGCCAGTGAAGCTGACAATCTTTGTGTGAATGTGCAAGTAATTTTGGAACCATGAAGTATCTATACTAAGAGTCTGAAGCTTTTCTAAAGGTTGACCATGGTGAATGACGTCGAAACATTTACTCAGTCAATCATACACAGAAGTTAACGTTTGCAAGAGTCAGCAGCCGTGAACATGTGGCCAGTGATGCAGGTGAGCGCCGTCTCCGTATAATGCCGCGGGCGGAACCCGTGCTGGGTAGGAGAGATGAGAGATGGTTGGATGACAGGTAATAATAGAGCTGGCGTTACACCGCCCGCTCCACTGTTTCGGCTATGACCGGAAGTAATGAGATTGGGCGAAAGTTTGAAGGATCTGAAGGATAGCCGGACTTATGGATTGGGTACACAAGGGAATGTTTCCAGGAGGCAGGGACGTCTCTGGTCGTGATATAGGAGTTGATGAGGAAGAGAAGGACGTGGCCGATGGAGTTAAAGGCGAGCTTCAGGATGCGGATGTAGAGGCCGTAGGCACCGCGAGCCGGGGGAGTTTCGCATACTAAAGATAATGCGGTGTAGGGCACTCAGACTGATAGGGTGCAGTGCAAAGGAACATGCACCCACTCTCGGCAAGCGAGTAGGGAGCGATGGGGGCGGATCTTGCGCCTTCAGCTCGGCCGCCACGCTCGGACCGACATTAACTCTCGCCCTGATGGTGGTGGTGGTGGTGGTGGTGGTGGTGGTGGTGGTGGTGGTGGTGGTGGTGGTGGTGGTGGTGGTGGTGGTGGGGGGGGGGGGCATTTTGACCCCCCTTGAGCTTTTTTCGGGAATAGGGGGAAAACGGCGGCGCAAATTTAGCACAGCTATTTGAGCTTCAATTACCCACATTGTGTGCAAATTGTGACCTCAGGCCATCCCAGGTCAGGTCACCAGGTCACGTTAAGTGACCTTACCTCTAAACATATTTGTGGTCGTGACAAAGTCACTGTGTTTGTCAGAGATATTTGGAACTTACAGGATTTCATAAGGTCATAAGTACCTACAATTCGTTTATCCCGGATTTTGTATATCGGTGACCTAAGGTCAGGTCAATTACGTGGCCTCCCCATTATATGTCGATGGGAAAATATACAAATTCTTCCTATTCAGAGAATATGCATTAGATCAGGCCAATTATTTCAGAATCATGTTATTTTAGCTCATGCTTGATATGCTGGGCGCAGTTGTTGCTCAGTGACCTCTGCAAGGTCAGCTGAGATCATCTGAGGTCACCAGGATTTTGTTGCCAATAACTCTTGATGTAATAAAGATAGAGAGGTGCGAATGGCACCACTGTGTTTTTCTCGTCAAGACGCATCGCCCCATATACAGCATAACTTACCTGGGTCACCAAATGACCTTGACCTGAGGTCAATTTGTTAAGTTGATCTAACCAGGTCACCATCGATATGTTTCGAAGCGTCTTGACGAGACAAACACGTTGATGTTAAAATTGGTGCGCTATGTTCAACCGATACAATGTTATTCACGGAAAATGTTTTGGAAGAAAATGCCATTGCGACCTTCGGTGACCTCTAGAGCCTAAACTATTTACCTGAGCTAAAATTTGATGACACTAATGGCGATTGCATTTTTCAAGAGATTTCTATTGTTTTTTCCGTTCGTTCCTAGCTATCATAGTTTCCGAGATATTTGGGGGTTTCTGGGGCAAAGTCTTATAACTTGGAAAATTTGATCTTTGATGACCTCTGGTGACATCAGTATTGACCCGAGCCACAAAATGTCCGACATACCTTCGAATGTCCTTGTCAAGAGCTTTCGAACGTTTTTTCCGCGTCTTTCTAACCCTTTTAGTTTTCGAGTTAGTGGGGTTGACCCCCCACCCCACCAGGGCGAAGTTGTCTCAGAAACCCACCGGTCGAGTCGTCCAGCGAGGCAGATGGCAGCACCCCGAAGTCCCTGGCGGATTTCCAGCAGCTAGCTCGCCCCTGTTCGAGAATGCGGGCGCCAACGTACCGACACCTGTGACCTGTCAGCCCTGAATGCAGCTCGTGCAAAGCGATTGGCTGAGCGGTACTGTTCTGAGCCATGGCCCGACACCCAAAGCTTGGGCTCGCTGCATAATCAAAAGACGAGTACTGCCAGATATCGGAGGGGCGGTCGGATTTCGTTCAGTATTTGACTTGACTGGTGCATAGTGGGAGACAACAGGGGTCATGCCCTCGAGAAAGGCGGACCAGGCATCTGAGACATTGCTGGGGGAAAGTACGGGGGACCAGTCGGTTGCTAGAAGAGCGCAGTTTAAAACCTACGAGATCAAACCGTCTAAAGGACCTACACATGATAACACTCGGCGTACTGGTATTGTGGTTCTAAACTAGCCAAGTCGGCCTGAAGGGCGGCTGCAGTGTGGCGTGCCGCGTGGCGGTAGGTGCAGTGATGATATGATGACACGGTTATTGTCCCATATGAAAAGACTCCAAAGTGGCTCAAGTTTTGACAAATCACTAGCTCGCTCCGGGATCGTGATGGACTTATGCTCGTATTTCTCGCGATACAAGACAGCCACACCTCCGTAGCCTCGTGGAGGCCATGGTCGATCGCAGCGCTTAACCCGCCCTTGACTGGAGTCTCAGCCGAACGCCATTGACGGGGGGGGGGGGGGGGGGGGTTACCCCCCCTGGTTATCTTCTGAACCAATGATCGCAACGAGACGCGCAAGGCGTCATTCGAAAGCTCTCAATGAGACGCATCTAAAGCTTACTCGAAAGTTTCAAATTGAGGTCACATGTCAGGTCACGGTCAGGTAAAATGTCCAAATCGAGGTATTTGAGTGTATGGGCCATACTTTCCATCCAAAGCCTTTGATTGCGACCATGATCACCCGACACCCAAAGTGCTCTCAAAGGTATAATACACATCCCGCATGAGCTAAAGTGAGGTTGTTGGCAAAGGTCAAGGTCATGTCACAAAAGGTCACCATGCGCAAAATATCTACGAAAGTCATGCGACATATTTGTATGGGTTCTTTTACACGTATAATTCGATAGTGATAGTCATTTTACCACCTGACTTTATTTAAGTGAAATTAGTGTCAAGCTGTCAAGGTCAGGTCACAAGGTTAAAATGAAAAATTGATAAATATAAATAATAAAGTCATGTTTATGGACCAGTTTTGCCTCGGAAATGCAGTGGTGACGTTCATTTGTTCGTAGCTAGTCATTAAAACAAAAACAAAACATTAAAAAATACGTCATGAGTTACCCATACTTTAGAAGCCATAAGTCACTCAAACATTGTGATATTGTTTTGCAATTTAGTATGGGAATTGCCCATATGTGGTTTTCTAATATATATATTCAGTTTTTGTTAATATCTTTGAAATTTTGATTTTGTGGACATTTTATCAAATCAACGTTTTTTTAAAAACTTTTGGTGGTTAAAAAAAATGCACAAATCCGCGATAGCCATTTTGTAGCCCTTGCCATTTGCTATCTTTTGACGTTTTTGTATTGCCCTTTGCTCAAAATATGACGCACGTTAGTAGCGCTATTAGCGCTAGTAGCGCTTTCGTTCCCCATGGCAACCAGGCGTCAGCCAATGAAAAGCCAGAACGTATTCCCTTTCTGGCTTTTGATTGGCTGACGCCTGGTTGCCATGGAGAACGAAGGAGCTACTAGCGCTACTAGCATGTGTCCGAACAGCGTTCCAACCGTGTGTTGTATAACGCCTCGTCAAGTATTCATCGCTACCGGAAGTTTGCTTCTTGGTTCGTTGATATCACTGCATAGCCGCATCGCCCTGTTGCAGTAGCTGGCCGGCCCTGTGGCCAGTCTCATTTGTCGCTGTTTTACTGTGTGGGTGTTTTTGTGGTGGCTGTCGGCCGGCTTCATATGCTCTCGTCGCCTGCTGTGCTGCTGACCGATGGTCGTTTTCGAGGCCGGCCGCCAGCCGTGCTTCCGGCGACACAGCACGTATTTAAAGCTCTAACTTACTCCCGCGGCACCCATTTATCGCTGAGAATGTGGTGAGAAATGGACTTGCAAAATATCTGCAAACGTTTATCTGTGACCTTGTAGACAGTGTCGTGGACACTACGAACTTTTCATATAGTAAAAAAAAACACATGGCGTTTGAATTGACGTCTCGTGACCGCAGTTGACCGCAGACTGCGTCTTGCATGACGGCAAACATATGGATTGATTGTCTAATCTAAGGTGAATCCCTGCCAACCCGGCACTCTGCTGCAGATATACACGAGTAGTGTGGAAGGCTGTCATATTTAACGTCAGGGTGTGTTGTGCGGCAACCAGTACAAATATTGCCCGACTTTCCAAACGTCGCATGTCCAGGATACACCCAAGGCGCCTCCGGCTACACAATAATCTCATCCTGTTCGCGAATATTTGCCCCCTATGGCAAATGGTATCGCCTCTTGGCGAGTGGCTTTCTGTGTTTGCTTTGTCCGGCTGTCTGAAGACAATAGTGGCCAAACGAATGCGCCGCCGCCTCCGTCGGTCGTGAGAGGTAGAGTGTGAGTTGCCTTCCCTGTTCTGCCCATAGTTGACGACGCAGGCTGTCTCGCCCCGCACGGTATTCTTAATTGGAGGAGATTTGGAGACCCACATTTCTGAGCTTATATGCTAATGAGAATCCTGAATGGGGCATAAATATAAAGTGAACAGATGGAAATATACTCGGATGTTTAGTTTTCCAGACAGGGCCAGGCCCAGAATTAAGAAACGCTATCACGCTTATTCGGATGCCATTTGTTAGGTGTCGTCTTACAGTGGAACGTTTAGTTTAGTTTTAGTTTAGTTTAGTAGAACGTCGTTCAGTGGAACGGTGTCGCTGCAGTGGAACGTTTAGGTATGCGTGCAATATATTGCAGTGGCGCTGCGCTGTCTATCGACTCGCGCTGCTCTCTGTGACTGTCCGCTGCTGTCAGCTGCTGTCACTGCTGTCAGTAGCTGTCACTGCTGTCAGCTGCTGTCAGCTGCTGTCACTGCTGTCAGCTGCTGTCAGCTGCTGTCAGCTGCTGTCAGCTGCTGTCAGCTGCTGTCACTGCTGTCAGCTGCTTCCTGTGACCGTCACTGCTTTCAGCTGCTGTCACTGCTGTCAGCTGCTGTCAGCTGCTGTCAGCTGCTGTCAGCTGATGTCAGCTGCTGTCAGCTACTCCCTGTGACTGTCAGCTGCTGTCATCTGCTGTCATATGATGTCAGCTGCTGTCACTGCTGTCTCTGCTGTCACTGCTGTCACTGCGGTCACTGCTGTCACCTGCCGTCAGCTGCTGTCAGCTGCTGTCAGCTGCTGTCAGCTGATGTCACTGCTGTCACTGCTGTCACTGCTGTCACTGCTGTAACTGCTGTCACTGTTGTCACTGCTGTCACTGATGTCACTGCTGTCACTGATGTCACTGATGTCACTGATGTCACTGATGTCACTGATGTCACTGATGTCACTGATGTCACTGATGTCACTGCTGTCACTGCTGTCACTGCTGTCACTGCTGTCACTGCTGTCACTGCTGTCACTGCTGTCACTGCTGTCACTGCTGTCACTGCTGTCACTGCTGTCACTGCTGTCAGCTGCTGTCAGCTGATGTCAGCTGATGTCACTGCTGTCACTGCGGTCACTGCTGTCACCTGCTGTCAGCTGCTGTCACTGCTGCTGTCAGCGGCTACTGCTGCCTGTGGCGTCACTGCTGCTGTCAGCGGCTACTGCTGCCTGTGACGTCACTGCTGCTGTCAGCGGCTACTGCTGCCTGTGGCGTCACTGCTGCTGTCAGCGGCTACTGCTGCCTGTGACGTCACTGCTGCTGTCAGCGGCTACTGCTGCCTGTGACGTCACTGCTGCTGTCAGCGGCTACTGCTGCCTGTGGCGTCACTGCTGCTGTCAGCGGCTACTGCTGCCTGTGGCGTCACTGCTGCTGTCAGCGGCTACTGCTGCCTGTGACGTCACTGTTGCTGTCAGCGGCTACTGCTGCCTGTGGCGTCACTGCTGCTGTCAGCGGCTACTGCTGCCTGTGGCGTCACTGCTGCTGTCAGCGGCTACTGCTGCCTGTGACGTCACTGTTGCTGTCAGCGGCTACTGCTGCCTGTGACGTCACTGCTGCTGTCAGCGGCTACTGCTGCCTGTGGCGTCACTGCTGCTGTCAGCGGCTACTGCTGCCTGTGACGTCACTGTTGCTGTCAGCGGCTACTGCTGCCTGTGACGTCACTGCTGCTGTCAGCGGCTACTGCTGCCTGTGACGTCACTGCTGCTGTCAGCGGCTACTGCTGCCTGTGACGTCACTGCTGCTGTCAGTGGCTACTGCTGCCTGTGACGTCACTGTTGCTGTCAGCGGCTACTGCTGCCTGTGACCGTCACTGCTGTCACGAGCAGGCGTCTGCTGCTGCCTGCCACTGTCACTCGATCCGTGCTCGAAGCCTGTGATGGATCGATCCGTGCTGGAAGCCTGTGTGACGGATCGGTCCGCGATCGAACAAATATCAGCCAACGCTGTCGAGTTTGGCACGGGCCGAAACAGTGAGGGCTCTTCCGGCTGCTGATAGGTCGGTGTCGCCATTGCCATGACAGTCATAGTGTGATTAACCTCCAGCGAGGCGCCAATATAGTGTTCAATATTGCCATTCCATCCAAAGGAGGCCTTGTCGGAAATTTCCAATAGAGAGGAAAATCAAATATCCGGTTTGTGAGT
The DNA here is from genome assembly GCA_036785665.1 of Chirona hameri. Taxonomy (NCBI): domain Eukaryota; kingdom Metazoa; phylum Arthropoda; class Thecostraca; order Balanomorpha; family Balanidae; genus Chirona; species Chirona hameri. The sequence goes on along the minus strand of JAXIVJ010001431.1, from coordinate 87,999 downwards.
GACGGACGACGATGGACGTTGTCCGTGGCATATATGTAGAAAGATAATTGCATGTGCAATATTTAAATCGGCAGCGTATTTTATATCGTTAAAGGGAATGTTTCACCTTTGTATTAGTTTTAAACTGAGATAGCCATTATCTTGGGCCGTTATTGAAATGTCTAAATTACTAAGGTCATTTTCCCCAAAACTTAACCGCTTTTAAGCAGTTAAAATCTTGGTTCGAGCTATGGCATATTTGAGCATAGCGAGCTATGGCATATTTGAGCATGATGAATATAAGTATGTGAATAAGTAACCTTCTGCTCATGTTATATCTTAATTAAAATTGAAATCGGTATAAAAATTGCATTAATATATCTCGACTTGCGTCATCCTCAAAACGACTTGGATGACGCAAGTCGAAATATATTAACCCGCGCACTGCAGGGGGTTTGCTCCGAACACGAACTGCAGGGGGTTGATTTCCGCCCCCCTCCGTGATATCTTGAAAACTACGCTACGTAGCGACAAGCGGAACACGGTGTTTGATAGCTTGGTACAAGTTCTATCGAAAGTATGTAAGCATTTTTTAGGTCAGGTCAAAATTGAGGTCACCAGAGGTCATCAAAGGTCAAATTTTTAAGTTTTTCCCTGTTTTAGGACTTCGCTCCAGACATTTCCATATATCTCGGGAACTATGCTAGCTAGAAACAAACGGGAAAAGCGATCGCCAGCCATTAAAATTTTCAATCGACGCCCTGTCCTCAAATTTGATCTGGGGTCAATATTTGAGACTCGAGAGGTCAAAAAAGGGGAAAATGATGTTTTTTTGCCAAACCATTTTTCGCTATTAGTTTTAAAATAATCAAGCTAACGGAAAACTGTTTACGCCATTGGGTTTGTCTCGTCAAGGCTCTTCGAATGATATACATGGGAACCTTGTTAGGTCAACTTAAGAATTTGACCACATGTCACGTGACCTTGACCTGAGGTCAATACCCAAGTAGGTCATGGTGCATATAGGGAGACGTGTCTCGACGAGACAAACACATTTCTGTCGGGTTTACTTCTCTATCTTCATTATGTCGCGAGTTATTGCTAAATAAGTGATGGTGAACTCGGATGACCTCAAATGACCCCATAGGGGTCACTGAACACAACTTACACTTGGATCATCAAGAACATCCTACAATAACATGATCCAGAAGTAATTGGCCTAATATCATGCATATCCTTGAAATAGGAAGCATTTTAATATTTCCCCATTGACTTATTATGGGGAGGTCACGAAATTTACCTGACCTTAGGTCACCGATATAAAAGTTCCGAGATATACGAATTGTAAGTACTTATGCCCTCATGACACCCTGTAAGTTTCAAACTGATCGGTGAGAAACTTTGGCTTTGGCACAACTGCAAACGTTTTTGGAGGTGGGGTCACTTGACCTGGTCTTGTGACCTGACCTGAGATGACCCGAGGTCAATTTTTCTTCTTCTTCAAAGTGTGTGCAATTGATGTCCGAACAGGTGTCAACCCGGCGGGCTGCGCGCCGCCATTTTTTCGCTATCTGAGAAAAACCTGGGGGGGGGGGATCACCCCCCGTGCTGTGCGCGGGTTAATGTGATTTTGTATACCGATTTCAAGTTTAATTAAGGTATAATATGAGCAGAAGGTTACTTATTCACATACTTAAGGTTTTAATCAATTTAATTTACCACCTGCAAAATGACTCCAGGCTTGTGCAGATTGGCTGACAGCCACTTTTTCAGCCAATCCCACTTTGTCAGCCAATCGCGGCGGTCTATAGCTCAACAATGACGTCATTCGCCCAAATCTAAAAACGTAATTTGTATAAAGTTAAGTGACTTTTCGAGTGAAAGAAATTCACCATCGTTTTCAGCAGCACTTCCTTCATCTTTTCTTCTACATCCAGCGTATATTTTACAACTTTCAGAAAGGTGAAACATTCCCTTTAAAGGGAATAGGTCACCTTGCCCGCCGCTGTAGCTCCGTTGGGAGAGCGCTGGACTTCTGACCTCACCCGGTAGTGGCAGCCCGGGTTCGAGTCGCTTCGGCGCTCGCCCCTGACTGGGATGGCCGGTGGCAGCGGTCGCACTCAAGGTCAGGGTGACGTCAGAGGACGGGGCGGGGCGGACCGTGTCCAGGTTGTCGGGCACGTACAGCTTTCGCTTCTAAATTCAGCCGGACGCCAGGAATTGCTTGATCTGGTGGTGGGGTCAGGGCCTGCGCAACAAGCTATGCTTAGCGCGGGCCTGACCGCGGAAATCCATCCATTCAAAAACATTCGGACTAAAAAAAAATGGTTCTTGAAATTTTGCTATACGGGGTATTTCGAGCTGAAAAAAGCGAATATGGCATTTGTTTAGACGATAGATGGATATCCGTCGAAAAATGGGCATGTTTCTCTTTTTTCCTTCATGGCCATAAATAACTTCATGACAATGTATGACGTCATGCATATGGTAGCTTGGATATGGAAACTATTGCACACAATAACGACGGACTTTAGGCATATATCTCAGTTCAAAACCCATGAACTATTCCCCTTAAATCGATGTTTATAGAGTCGCTTTCTACTGACACGGCCACTGGCACCGTCTGAATTGTCAGCTCAGTGATGTTTATAGAGTCGCTTTCTACTGACACGGCCACTGGCACCGTCTGAATTGTCAGCTCAGTGATGTTTATAGAGTCGCTTTCTACTGACACGGCCACTGAAACCGTCTGAATTGTCAGCTCAGTGATGTTTATAGAGTCGCTTTCTACTGACACGGCCACTGACACCGTCTGAATTGTCAGCTCAGTGATGTTTATAGAGTCGCTTTCTACTGACACGGCCACTGGCACCGTCTGAATTGTCAGCTCAGTGATGTTTATAGAGTCGCTTTCTACTGACACGGCCACTGACACCGTCTGAATTGTCAGCTCAGTGATGTTTATAGAGTCGCTTTCTACTGACACGGCCACTGGCACCGTCTGAATTGTCAGCTCAGTGATGTTTATAGAGTCGCTTTCTACTGACACGGCCACTGGCACCGTCTGAATTGTCAGCTCAGTGATGTTTATAGAGTCGCTTTCTACTGACACGGCCACTGACACCGTCTGAATTGTCAGCTCAGTGATGTTTATAGAGTCGCTTTCTACTGACACGGCCACTGAAACCGTCTGAATTGTCAGCTCAGTGATGTTTATAGAGTCGCTTTCTACTGACACGGCCACTGGCACCGTCTGAATTGTCAGCTCAGTGATGTTTATAGAGTCGCTTTCTACTGACACGGCCACTGACACCGTCTGAATTGTCAGCTCAGTGATGTTTATAGAGTCGCTTTCTACTGACACGGCCACTGACACCGTCTGAATTGTCAGCTCAGTGATGTTTATAGAGTCGCTTTCTACTGACACGGCCACTGACACCGTCTGAATTGTCAGCTCAGTGATGTTTATAGAGTCGCTTTCTACTGACACGGCCACTGAAACCGTCTGAATTGTCAGCTCAGTGATGTTTATAGAGTCGCTTTCTACTGACACGGCCACTGACACCGTCTGAATTGTCAGCTCAGTGATGTTTATAGAGTCGCTTTCTACTGACACGGCCACTGAAACCGTCTGAATTGTCAGCTCAGCTAGACTGTCAAATAGAGATACAACTGGCACCTCTCGGATTACAGACGAAACGGAACTTCTGTTGACTGATTCGACTCTGCTAAATTTGAACTCTGCGATCGCTGCCGGTGTTGTGGAGCAGACGTCCCGTGGCGCCGCGCCAGATAGCTGGAATCCCCCGCCGCCTGTGACACAGGCGCGGCGAATACGTCTTTGCACCGCCGACGCGCCAGATTTGTTACTGGAGCGCAGATGCGCCAGCTTCGTCACCGGCGCACAGGACGGCGGCTGTGTGGCCGGGACGCGGGTGTGTCGGATTTGTCAGTGGTGTCAGTGGTGTCAGTGGAAATGTGCCCGGCATGTGACTGGAAGCGGAGGACGACATCGCCACTGACTGTAGAGCACGACAGGCTCGGCGACCCAGTCCCGGCAGACCGACACCATGCTGGCAATAGATGGCGCTAACTCAGGCGTGCTGGTTTCGGAAGTGTTTGGACAGCAAAGCGAAACATCCATTGCCTAGTTTAAACCAATTCTTGGCGGATACCATGACGCTCACTCATTGACACTGCATAATCGCCGGAAATGAATTGCTCTCGCCGCATTGACATTGGTTTTATTGTCAGTCTGTGTTTGAGATCGAAATTGGTACCGTCCATCGATGTTGTGTGTACACTGGACTGATTTTGTCCACCTGGGCGGAGCCGAGTGACGATTAACCACCCAGTCGGCTTGAAAAGCACTCGAGCAGAAATGGCTTGGCTGGGTCGAAACCGACCAGACTGGCACAGTCCCGACTGCCATTGGTTTCCTGCCGTTCTCCAGCCGACCCCTGCTCGTTCTGTTCTCCAGCCGACCCCTGCTCGTGCCTGCTCTCCAGCCGACCCCTGTTCGTCCCTGTTCTCCAGCCGACCCCTGCTCGTCCCTCCCTGTTCGCCTCTGCTCGTCCCTGTTCGTCCCTGTTAGTCCCTGCGCGTCCCTCTTCGTCCCTGTTCGTCCCTGCTCGTCCCTGTTCGCCTCTGTTCGTCCCTGTTCGTCCCTGTTAGTCCCTGCGCGTCCCTCTTCGTCCCTGTTCGTCCCTGTTAGTCCCTGCGCGTCCCTCTTCGTCCCTGTTCGTCCCTGTTCGTCCCTGTTCGTCCCTGCTCGTTTTTGTTCGCCTCTGCTCGTCCCTGTTCGTCCCTGTTCGTCCCTGCGCGTCCCTCTTCGTCCCTGTTCGTCCCTGTTAGTCCCTGCGCGTCCCTCTTCGTCCCTGTTCGTCCCCGTTCGTCCCTGCTCGTCCCTGTTCGCCTCTGATCGTCCCTGTTCGTCCCTGTTCGTCCCTGCGCGTCCCTCTTCGTCCCTGTTCGTCCCTGTTAGTCCCTGCGCATCCCTGTTCGTCCCTGTTCGTCCCTGTTCGTCCCTGTTCGTCCCTGTTCGTCCCTGCTCGTCCCTGTTCGTCCCTGTTTGTCCCTGTTTGTCCCTGTGGCAGGTCCCGGTGTCGGAGGGGCTCACGCGTGTCGCCTCGCCAAGCTGACGGCCGCGGCCGATCGAAGCTTCTTTTTGCTGCGGCGCCACCGTCGCCGCCGCTGGAGAGCTGGAGAGATTTATCACCAGTTCAGAGGACGGCACGATCCATTCCGATCGCGCCGTCACCGTCGGCACGTGTCGGCTGCCCCTCCCCTGCCCCTACCCTCCCCGCGGCTCGCGCCGTGTCGGCCGTCCCAGCCAGATCGCTGGATCGCTCTGTCCGGCCGGCCGGCCGGCTCGGCTCTGCCGGGCGCGCCCCGCTACAGTATCAGTCATGTTGTAAGATTAATGCAGTGCCGCTGGTAATGACTGCAAATGAAATCGGCTGACGGGCGCGAGCTCGCTGTTTGGCGCTTAAAAGACGCTGGTCGATTGCGCGCCATAAA